>VZTA01011445.1:27256-67026 GCA_013398855.1 Mohoua ochrocephala
CACCCCCATCTTCACCCCCATTTTCACCTCATCTTCACCCCCATCATCATCCCCATCTTCACCCCATCTTCCTCCCCATCCACCATCGAGTATTTGGAGCCTTCAAAAGGGCTTTTCCCAGACCGATAAACCCCGCTTTGTTTTCTTTGTGTTTTCTTTCAGGGAATATTTTCTACCCTTAGAGGGTAAAAAATATGCCCCAGGAGCGTCGTGGTGCGTGGGGGTAGGAAGAGGGATGAGGGAAGGGATGGATCCGGCCAGGGAAAGGCGAGCCAGGCAGCTGGAGTCATCCTCTCTCCTCCGCTCTCTGAGGAGGGATCAATTGGAAATTTGGGTGATGACAAAAGGTTCCAGACAAACACAGAATCCCCTCACTTTATCCCTGAGGCATCAGCCAGCACCTCACACTCATCCCAAACAAATTCGGGCTGGTTTCTGGGAAATGGCTTTGGAGAAGAGTGAATGGAGGCTGTCCCCGTCCCTGTCCCTGTCCCCGTTCCAGTCAGGGCAGGTCCCTTCCCGGAGCAGCATCCCCATGGCAGGGCTGGCTCCCAAACGCCCCACGGTGCCCTGGGCATTCCCAAGCCCCTCGGCGGGATGAGATTCCAGCACAGCCTCTGCCTCTCCCCGCTGCTTCCCACCACCCGCCAGCTGCCGGCAGCTGGGAAGCGCCCTGGGATTTGCAGGGGCTGGGGGGAGAGGGGGGTTTTGGACAGCTGCAGCCAGGCAAAACCCACGAGGGAAGCCCCTCGCTGGCCTCTGCCTTTCCCAGCCCGGCACGGCCAAGAACACGAGCTGCTGCTGCTTTGGCACCGAGCGCAGGGAAGTGGAGCCACCTGCCCGTCCTCCCCCCGGCCCCACGGGCCCCAAACACCCCCCAAAACCAGCACAGAGGAGTTTGAGCGCCTGATGCAACCAAGCAGAAGCTGTTTCTCTGTGTTTTGGGGGTTTTTTTTCTCCACGGTTTGATTTTCTTCGTGGCTCTTTTGGGCAGAGGGCAAAGGGGTTTGTGGCTGGTGGTCCCCAGGGTACAAAGCTGCAGGGCAGGGGGAGCACACGGACCATGGGACGCCCTGCAGGATGCTGTGCCTGTCCTTCATCCCATCCAAAGGACATCCCCAAACCCTCTCACCCACCCTGGGGCTCCTTCCATGAGGCCTGGACACAGCCCCGCCCGGAGAAACTTTGGGAACAGCCTGTCCCTCATCCCTAACGCCGGAGGCCGGAGCTCAGGAAAAAATCCCAAGCCCATCGGTGCCAGAAGCACGGCCTGGGAGCACATTTTTTTTCTTTCCCAGGGCTGGGGAGGGGATGAGGGGATGAGTATCACTTACCCTCTGTGCTTTGGGACGTGGCAGGGGACCAGGCCCTCCCCCCGGCCCTGGGGGAAGCTCCCCCATAAAAGCAGCCGGGGCAGCCTGGCCCCGGCACAGCCGGCTCTGCCACCGCCACAGCCCAGCATGGGGACAGCAACCAGGGCGGCCTGTGCCCTCCTCATCCTCTCCACGCTGTGCTGGCACAGCCCCGCTCAGAGTGAGCACTGCCCCAACCCCAGGGGATGGGGACAGAACCCAGGGCTGTGGGGTTGGGGACAGAACCCAGGGCTGTAGGGTCGGGGACAGAACCCAGGGCTGTGGGGTTGGGGACAGAACCCAGGGCTGTAGGGTCGGGGACAGAACCCAGGGCTGTGGGGTCAGGTTTGCCTCATGCAGGGGCACAGAGGGGTCCCCCCCCAAAGAGCTGCCATTGCCACGGCAGGAGGGCTGAGGAGGGAGTGGGGGTGTCCAGGCTGAGCCAGGTTTGTGCTGCCCCCCAGGAGCTCCAGCCATGCCGGACAAGTGCTGCTTCAACTTCCAGACGAGAAGGATCAAGAGGGACAACGTGGTGGCCTGTTACCCCACCAGCCCCGAGTGCCCTCACCAGGCTGTGATGTGAGTACCCCAAACCCACCCCCTCATCCTGCCAGACCCCTCGCCTTGCTTTGGGTCCAATCCCGACCCCCCGAGCCCCTTGGAGACGCGGCGTTGGGGTCCCCGCTGACCCCGGCTTCTCTGTGCCCCAGCTTCAGGGTGAGGAACGGGAAGGAGATCTGCACCCAGGCCAGCAGGCCGTGGGTCAAGAGGTACCAGCAGAGCTTCCAAGTCAGCTCCTTCTCCATCCCCAGCTAGCGGGGTGGCCGGGGACAGCGGGGACCCCTCCCCACGGGGGGGACACCCCCCTTCGCGTGGGGGACACTTCGGGACGGAGCAGCTCACGAGGGACATCCTGCCCATCACGATGACCTTCACCACCTCCCCGAAGGCAAAGGGCCTTGCCCAACCCCTCATCCCACCAGCATGGAGCATCCAGACCCTCTGTGGTCCATGGAGAGGCTGCAGCAGCCGGGGAGGGAGGGGAGGTGAGGGGGGAGCAGCTCCACGGTTGTTGTTTGTAGACACTGAGCAGCATTAAAGGTGATTCCCACATGCGAACATCTGTCTGTGCGAGTCTCTTGGGAGTGGGCGGATCCCGCTGCCGCCTTTCCTGCCCAGGTGCTGGGATCAGCCAGGAGCCAGGAAGAGCTGGAGCCTCAGCCAGGTCCCTGTGAGGACATCCAGGGGTGAACGGGGCCAAACCGCGTCCGTGAGGGCTTTGGGGGAGCGCCAGAGGGACAACACGCCCGGGAGGAGGGGGGTTTCCTGTGCTCCTCACCCACCACCCTAATAAACATCCCAAATTCTATCAGAGGGCGATCTCGGGGATGCCTGAGGCAGCCCAAAACCCCGGGATGCCACCAGGAAACGTGATGGGTGCTGCGACAGGGGCAGAGCCGCCATGAGGAGCAGCCAGCGATGGGTGACAGAGAAAACACCCGGGGACAAACCCGGCCACCACCAAGCCACCCACCCCGGAGCAAAACTGCAGGAAGGGGCCTCACAGCCAATGGCAAAGGGGTGATTTCTGCACAGAAACTCACACAGGACTTTGGCAAGTGTGAGCATCATCCTGTGTGGTTTGCTGGTGGCCACAGCCCCGACCCGAAATAGACTCATCCCCCGGCATCACCGGTGCTCCCACACTTTCCAGCAGCCCTCGGGTGTCACCGTGGCCAGAGGGGCTGTGAGGAGGAATTTCCCTTCACCATTCATCCCTTATTGAGAGATCCAAGTAGTTCTTTCCACGGGGAAGGGCCAGAGCTGTCATGGAAAGCCTGGCAGGGGTTATATATCACCCAGGGGTGCGGGCGGGAGGGCAGCGAGCTCTCGGTGCCTGGGGCAGAATCAGAGCTGCTGCTGCTGCTGCTGCCAGAGCCTGGGGTTGGACATGAAGATCTCCTTGGCCCTGCTCGTCCTGCTGCTGGCAGCTGCCTGGGCTGGAACGCAGGGGGAGTCCCGTAAGTATCAACAAGGAGATTTTCTCCTCTGATGGGATTTGGGGCTGGGGAGGGGGAGAAGAGTTCGGCTCTTGATGGGGTTAGGGGGTTGTGGGGCATCACCAGCTGGCCTGGATTTGTTCAAAATGAGCAAAAATAGGGTTGGCTTCAGCCTCAGGAGCCCGACTGGGGAGATCTCTGGGCAGAGAGGCTCCTACCCCGGGGCAGAACGTCACCACCGGGGCCGCAGGATTTCCCTCTGTGGGATCGGGGAGCAGGAGCAGCACCCCCACGCCTCACACCAGGGGTGGGAGAGCACTAAATCCTCTCTCCTGCTCTCAGTCCGCAGCTCCAAAGTCACGTGCTGCCCCAAGGATAGGTTCCTCAATCAGAAAATCCCCAAGTGCATGATCAAGGAGTACAAGGACACGGCTCCCAGCTGCACCCACAAGGCTGTGCTGTGAGTAACCCCAGTCCCACCCAGCCCTTCCCTCCCTGCTCACCTCGCTCGCCCACCTTCCCCACGGCTGCTCTGCTCTTGGGGACTCCCCCAAACCCTGCCTGAAGGCTGCTGAGGGGGGACTGCCCTAACCTGGCTCTTCACACTCACCCGCTGAACCCAAACAGCCCCAAATCCTCCCATTTCTGCTCCTGGGGTGGGATCCTCCACTCCCAGGCTGACTCCAGATATTCTTTCCCCCCAAAGTGTGAAGCTGAGGAGTGGGGGGGTGGTCTGCGTGGACCCAAAGAACCAATGGTTCCAGGACTACCTGAAGAATCAGAAGCAGTCAAACAGCACCTCCACGTGAAGCTGCCTCCCCCAGAAGCTCTATTTATTTGTATCCCGTAATTCTCCAGGCGTTCTTGTGTCACTCGTTAATTTATGGAGCCGGCTCCGTCCCCTCCCCTACGGACTCAATAAACCCTCTCGTGCTGACCCTCAGCTGGAGTGAGATGTCAATCCTGGGGAGAAAAGGGGTCCCATCCAGGCTCAGCATGCCCGGGAACAGTCCCTGGCGGGGCAGGGAAACCCAAAGGGCCCAGCTGCTCTCCGAGGTGGAGCAGCCCCTGCCCAGGTGTGGGGTTTAAGGATGCCCCGGGGGAAGCTGCCCACGGGATGGGGACTGAGGTGAGGCTCCCTTTGGGGTGCTGGAGGGTGTTTAGGGCTTGGGTTGGCTTTGTGCCTGGGGAACAGCACTGGGGACAGGCCCAGGCTGGTGTCACTGCCTGCCCCTGGGCCCGGCTTTGTCACCCAAACAGGGCACCCATCCAAGGCACTGCTTTCTCCGGAGAAACGCTGAATTATCCACTTCCCTCTTCGTTTGTGACTCACTTAAATCATCTTTTTGATGAGCTGGGACTATTTTGGATGGCCTCACTCTTAAAGATACCTTTATTCACACTGCCAGATTTGTTGCCATTTATCTGCCCCATTTAAGGGCATTTTTGGTACAAATCGATGACCTCGGGCCAATGAATCTGCCCCGATCCCCACAGGATTCTACATCAGCTGGAGCTGGTCTGGAATTGGAAGGAATGTTCTTGCCTAGGGCTGTGTAACTGCAATTCTCAATCAAAATGAGACCTAACGAGACTTTTCCTGTCGCTCTTTGGTGCTGGGAATCCAAGGATCCAGCAGAATATTGGGATGTGTGAAGGACAGGGGTCTCCAAATCATAGAAGCATTAAGGAAAAGACCTTTAAGGTCAAGTCCACCCATGAAGCCAGCACCAAACTATGCCCCCAGGTGCCACATCTTTGGAACCCTTCCAAGGGTGGGGATCCCACTCCAAATGCCACCTCCACCCCGAGCACTCTGACTCAGAGCCGGAGCCCACACACGATGACAGCACTGAACCACTCGGAGATGAAAGATTGCCAAGAGTGGGGCTGAGGGCCACCAGCTCAGGGTCCCCTTGTGGCTTTGGCGGTGCTGGGTGGCAGAAGGGTGGCTGCAGTGCCAAATCCTGAGCTGGACACAATCCCCCACTGATCCCTTTGGGATTTTCTGGAATGATGCCTTAGGTTTTAACTTTTCTATGTTTCAAACCCTGCCCTGCCTGGTGTGTGACTCTGCAATTCCTTGTGCCCCGGGAGCTGCTGTTCTCTCCTGCTGCTCACACACAACAAACCTCTGCAGGCTCCCACTCCAAGGACACCGGGCCCAAAAGGTGTCAACTCAAAGCCTCTAAAGGGGGGCAAACTTGGGGTAATTCCATCATGGACTGAGGTGATCATTGGAGAATGAACCCTGAGATGCAAATGGNCCTTCAGATAAATCCCTCCTTTTATTCTCTTCATTCTTGTCTGGTCTCTGTGGTTTAGGTGGCCACTTAAGGCATCACCTGTGCTCCCATCCCACCTCACAGCAGCTGCCTCTTGGCCAGCGAACCTTCCCCAGCATCTCTCTGAGGTGGGAATGACTGGAAATCATCTCCTGGAATTGGTCAGGAGGAGCTGGGCAGTGCTGATCTGATCTTGAGGTGGTGGAAGAACAGGTCCAGCTGTTCCAGCTGTTCCAGCTCTTTCTCCAACTCCCAATGATGTGCTCTTTCTGTTCCAGCCGCTCTGTGCACAGGGCTACAAAGGAATCCATAAATCCTTGGGATTTAACAATAACCAGGGTCTCCATCTGTGCTGGTTCAGAAAGGCTTGGAGGATTCACCTCCTGCTCGTCGCATGTCCCTGGGTGCACAAAGGCAGAAGGAAGGGACTCAGCTCCTCGGGGGGATGCAGATCTGCACGATTTACTCTGTTTTTCTGCTCTGCTGAGTGCAGACACACCGAGAGGTTTCTCTAGAGCTCCAAGCACCCCCCGTGTGCAGAGGAATCCCAAGTTCAGCGGAAGATTTTTGTGTTTTCATGAACCTCTCTGCCTGTAAACCCCACAGAGGTTTCCCCCCCACCTCTGCCCTCCGGCCACCCCTGGAATTCTGGCACCTCCTCCTGCCCTCAGCAGGGCCAGCTTTGCTCTGGGCATGGAAGAGAAGTGGGAGTGGGGACAGACAGGCTGTTAGGGTGAAGGAAACCAGGAATCGCTGTCTGGGTCCACTGCAGGAACAAAATCCTGAGCTATCCAAACCCTGGGCTGGGGTTTTTTATGGAGAGGACGGCCCTGAGCCAGGGTTTCAGTTTTGAAACTGAATGATGAGCTGAGCTTGGCTGACATTGGCTCGGTGGGAGCCCAGAGAGAGGGAAAAGGGGCAGGATGGGCAAGAGAGCAGCACTGGGGGGACCACAAACACCACGAGGGCGGTGATGAGGAATATCCCACAGCCAGAAAACCCTGGAAACTGAGATCAGGGCACCGTGGGCACCGCGGTTTCCAGAGGATGACTTTTCATCCGGGCAGGAACCGCAGCAAATCTCACAATTAATAGATTCTTTCTGATGGAAGAGGCAAAACCATTTCCTCTTTGCTGCAGAAGGGACCGGGCCGAGCTTTCGGTTCTGCATTCGGCCGAGGGCCGGATGGGACTTCTGACTGGATGCTGATGAGAGGTTTTCCATTGTAACTGGAATCGAGGATATTACGGCCAGTTGCACAAAAGCCCGGCTCAGCAAAGCTCGTGTTTAGTTCTGTTTGGGGAATTACACACCAGGAACTGCTCTAAAAGGGGAGTAAAGAAATGGCTCAGGGTTTTATTCCTCTGCCTCTGTGAGCAGATGATGCTCGGATCTGGCGGAGAAACGTGAATTTGGGGAGGAGGAAACGGAGGGAGAGAGGAATTTCAGCTTTCTGAATGCAGGTTTGGAAAACTAAAGAGAGGAAAAGCTGGTCAGGGAGGGAGCACAGAGCCAAAGCTACCCCTTGGTTTCGGCTCGTCTGGTTATGGACAAGTCCTCAACAGCGTCAAAATGTCGTGCACCAAGGAGAGAAAAGAGAACAAATTAGGAAGGAAGAGGCAGTCGAGGCAGGTGCAGTCAGACAAAAAAGCCCCAGAGATTCCCAGAAATTCCTCCTGAGCCAGGCTGTGGCCACCTCACCACCAGGACAGGCTCGCACGGAGTGGGAGAGGTTCCACCCGTGAGGAAACGTGGCACCGGTCTCGCATAACCTGATCGTGGCTCTGCCTTGTGTGAGTGTCCCAAAGAAAAGGAGGGAATGAAGTCCAAAACCCCCTCACCCCCTGAGGCTGTGCAGAGGGACCATCCCTGATGGAGGGCAGGACAAGGGGGAGCAGCAGGGACAGTGCGGGGTCAGAGCAGACCCCAAACAGGCTCAGTCCCGGGGTCAGGAACCCGTCCCTTAGGGCTCTTATCCCAGAAAGAAGGGATGAGAGGAGAATCATGGAACATTCCGAGTTGCGAGGGATCCATGAGGATAATCAAAGTCCAACTGCTGCCCCTGAGGCAGAGGGATGCTCCGGGCACCTCTTGAGGAGAGAGGCCCCACATTTTGCAGCCCCAAAGGGATCAAAGCAACCTCTGCCTTCCCCAGGCTCCAGCCTGCAGCAGGAACCCGCAGCGGGAAGAAATGAAAGGCACTGGCAGCACCTCGATCCCGTGCAAGTGCAGAGGAAACCGCTGGGATTATGCAACATCCCTCTAGGAAGTGACACTCATTGATAAAAATTATGCAAAGGGGTCCCGTGGCTGGCGGTTCTGAAGAAAGCACGGCCTCATGAGCTGCCTCTGACCCTCCTGAGCGGGGTTTTGTGGGAGTAGTTCTGCATTCAGAGCTGAGATGGATTTGTAATTCCAGTTCCCAAATGTTCCTTCCCTGTCTGAGGATCCTGTGCTAAGAGCTGCAGCCCAGGACGGGTTTTCTGTGGTGCTGCATCAAAGACAGAGTGACTTTTGCACCAGAGCAGAAGGGAAGAATGGCAAAAAAAATGAACAACCCCTCCCAGGCTGCAGCACTGCTGGTGATGCCTTAAGGGGCCACCTAAACCACAGAGACCAGACAAGAATGAAGAGAATAAAAGGAGGGATTTATTTGAAGGCCTTCAAAGGCTCACCCTGGGCAGTCCAGAGGCTCCAGCCAAGATGGACCCTGGCTCACGGGTTCTTCACCCTTTGATAAGTTGGGTTCATTTGCATCTCAGGGTTCATTCTCCAGTGATCACCTCAGTTCATGATGGAATTAGCCCGAGTTTGCCCCCCTTTAGAGGCTTTGAGTTGACACATTTGGGGCCCGGTGTCCTTGGAGTGGGAACCTGCAGAGGTTTGTTGTGTGTGAGCAGCAGGAGAGAACAGCAGCTCCCAGGGCACAAGGAACTGCAGAGTCACACACCAGGCAGGGCAGGGTTTGAAACATAGAAAAGTTAAAACCTAAGGCATCACGGGCACTGCCATGGCTCAGCGTTTTGGGCAGTTGGACTCTTCCCTCGAATCAGTCAGGAATTAGTCATGCCCAGGGCAGGGTCAGCAGGAAGGCCAGGGGAAGCTGGGCTTTGCATGGTGCCTGCAAACCGTCTGTGGCAACATCAGGGAAAGGCTGGAAAAAGTGGAGAAAAAAAAAAAGGAGGAAGGAGGGANAGGCATCACGGGCACTGCCATGGCTCAGCGTTTTGGGCAGTTGGACTCTTCCCTCGAATCAGTCAGGAATTAGTCATGCCCAGGGCAGGGTCAGCAGGAAGGCCAGGGGAAGCTGGGCTTTGCATGGTGCCTGCAAACCGTCTGTGGCAACATCAGGGAAAGGCTGGAAAAAGTGGAGAAAAAAAAAAAAAGGAGGAAGGAGGGATTTTTTGGCAGCTCACTCTGTCTGGGTGTGCAGCAGAGGGGGGGTGTTTGGGAATTACCCTCTGGCATTGCAAACGCTGCCCTTTTTCAGTCTCTCTCCAGTTTCCTGGAGGTTTCATCTGCAGTGAGCTGATCCCAGTGGGCACCAGCAGGATCCTCTCCTGCCTTTGGCTCCTACCCTTAATGCTGTCCCTGACAGAGGGGGCTTTGTTTTTTGGGGCTAAATCGGGAGAGATTAAATTGGATTAAATGATCCTGCTCGGGAAGAAGCGGGCAAGCAGTAATCGCAACAAATTTGAGCATTGAGAGGCTGCGGGCAAAACTGAAACCCTTAAAGAGGTGAAAATTCGGCCAGGGGACAGGGAGGGTGGCAGGGCAGGCTGCAGGGCTGGATCAGGGCACCACAGTCCAGGCCCTGCACCTGCAGGGACTCTGTGTGCAGCCTTTGCAGTGAGGAAATTGTTCTTTTGACCCCATCACCCACAAAAAGGGACAGATGTGAGACCCACGGTGACTTCCACAGCTCAGCACAACCCTGTCCCTTCAGGATCTCTCCTGCCTGAGCAGGAGTCAGTGTTAGCAGTGCAGAGGAAGGTGCGTGCTGTGGTCGCTGCCCTCACTCCAGATCCCTCAGAGCAGGGTGAGAAGCGGCATTTGTGGCAAACCAGGGGAGAAATTGGGATCTGACTCCTGGCAGCGGTTTCCTGCCAGCCACTGGCAGCTGGGGGTGTCCATGGTAGGACACCTGAGCTGGGCTATTCCACCCTCAGAGCTGCTCCTCAGCCCTGCCACAGTTCGGAAACACCAGGAGCCCAAAGAGCCTCCCGAAAGATGCAGCCTCGTGCTGCCGCCGCTTCCCCTTCTGCGGTTTCCTCGCCTTTTCCAGCTCAGCGAAACTGGGGGATCCTGACATAATTTCTCCGGTATGATGCCCTCACTTTCTTTCCTTGAAACTCCGCGCCCGCCCCTCGGACAGGGATAAAAAGGGGAGCACGGCCCCAGAGGCCACAGACAGAGCCCTGCAGCCTCCCCAGCTCCAGCTCCAGCTCCAGCTCCAGCTCCAGCTCCGCTCACAGCCCTCAGCCCACGGCACCATGAAGGTCCTGGCAGCCACCCTGGTCACTCTGCTCCTCCTGGCCACCTGCTCCCCCTCTGAGGGTCACCTCGGTGAGTCCAGCGTCGCTGTGTCCTCTCTGGGAGCTGCTGGAGAGTCCCAGCCCCGGCAGGGAGATGCTGTGGGGAGGGTTGGGGGGGTTCTGTCACACTGTGGGATGCGGGTTTGGAGTGGGGTCTTCTGGAGGGGATTCTGCTACGAGGTGGCAAATCCCTGGGGAGGGGGAGGGCAGAGGTTGTGCTGCAGCTGGGGTGTCACCAGGGCTGTCTGTCCCCTCACAGATGGCGTCCCCATCAGCTGCTGCCTCACGTACAGTAAGCAGCCCATCCCTTGGGGCCGTGTCCGCTCCATCTTCGTCACCAGCAGCTCCTGCACCCAGCCGGCCGTGATGTGAGTACCCAGCTCAGGGGGTGCCAGGGGGGGTGTTGGGGACACTCACGGGACACTCGGGGTGCTGCTGCTGGTGGGACTCAGATCCCACTGCCTCAGGCCAGCAGCTCAAGGCAGGTTTTGTCTCGGCAGCGTGCTCACCAAGAAGAACAAGCAGGTGTGTGCGGATCCACAGGCAGCCTGGGTGAAGGAGCTCCAGAAGCACTTCCAGAGCCTGGGAAACTGAGCCTTCCCTGCTGACATCCCCAATCCCACCCCCTGCACGGCTTCCAGCCTCGGGCACACCAGAGAGGATTTGACCCGCAGGCTTCTTCGACGGGGAAAATTATTTTATTTAACTTATTTAAGTTAAACTAAATATTCTTTTTCTAAGAACAAGAATTATTTAAACTATGTCAGGATAATACACTAAAATAAAGATCATTTCAATCGTATCAATGTGTCTGTTAATGAAGTTTTGATGCTTCCTCACACCAAGGTGGGAGATGGGACCTGCAGGGACCCCCCCCTTGCCCTCCCCACGCCCTGGGTTTGCTGTTCCCCAGCCTGGGTCCAGCTCTGGTGCCACCCAGGCTGTCCCCACAGGTGACACCAGCGGTGGCTCTCGTTTAGGGAATGTCCTGGAAGCCACAAGAGAGTCAGGACATGATGTTCTATGGGATGGAATCTCCTTTGGCCATCTGGGATCGCCCATCCTGACTCTGCCCCCTCACAACAGCTCCCCAAGTCCCTGATGAAGGAAAACACCACTTAGGAACAATTGAAACATCAGTGTGCTATCCACATTATTCTCGTGCTGGATCCATCAGCAAATATCTTTTAAAAAATCATAAAATTGAGCTGCAGGTCCATTGTCCCACACCACTGGTGCCTGTGATGCCTTAGGTTTTAACTTTTCTATGTTTCAAACCCTGCCCTGCCTGGTGTGTGACTCTGCAGTTCCTTGTGCCCTGGGAGCTGCTGTTCTCTCCTGCTGCTCACACACAACAAACCTCTGCAGGTTCCACTCCAAGGACACCAGGCCCCAAATGTGTCAACTCAAAGCCTCTAAAGGGGGGCAAACTTGGGGTAATTCCATCATGAACTGAGGTGATCATTGGAGAATGAACCCTGAGATGCAAATGAACCCAACTTATCAAAGTGGGAAGAACCCGTGAGCCAGGGCCCATCTTGGCTGGAGCCTCTGGACTGCCCAGGGTGAGCCTTTGAAGGCCTTCAAAGAAATCCCTCCTTTTATTCTCTTCATTCTTGGCTGGTCTCTGTGTTTTAGGTGGCCGCTCAAGGCATCAGTTTTTCTTGGTGACCACGAAACAGGGTTCATTCTCCAATGATCACCTCAGTCCATGATGGAATTAGCCCAAGTTTGGCCCCCTTTAGAGGCTTTGAGTTGACACCTTTGGGGCCCGGTGTCCTTGGAGTGGAAGCCTGCAGAGGTTTGTTGTGTGTGAGCAGCAGGAGAGAACAGCAGCTCCCAGGGCACAAGGAACTGCAGAGTCACACACCAGGCAGGGCAGGGTTTGAAAAATAGAAAACCTAATAGAAACCTAAGGCATCGTTACCACCAGCCAGTTCCTCACACAGCACACAGGGCACCCATCCAGGACATGGAGACAGCAGAGGGGACAGCGTGGCCCGACCCAAATTTCTGTGCCACCCAACTCTTTGTTCCCAGGCACGTTGATAAAGTGGAAACTATTTTTGTCCGAACTTATTATCCTGACATATTTTAAATATCACACCTAACAGCTGCCTTTGGTGAGTTCACAGGTATTTGTGGTGAAGGAAATGCAGTGGATCTCACTCATCTGGCCTTCAGGAAGACACTTGAATTGAGGCCAGAGAGTAAATTATGAGCAAAGGCAGAGAAGATGTGACTGGCATATGAAGAGTAAATTTGGTCAAGAGCTGCCTGAAAGGGGCATGGTAATTGCTTCAGCTGAAAGGGGCTGTGTCACACCGAGAGGGGGTTACCCACACAGTTCCTCGAGCTTCTGCCTCAAAAAATATCCTGCCTGACATTTGCATTAATGACCTTGGCACGGGAAGCAGGGGAAGGCAGAGGAGATGTGCTGAGGAGGCAAAACGAGATGGGATCATCAATCTGGAGCAGGGTGGGATGTCACACTTTAAAAGGATTCCAACGACCTTGTCGGATGGAGAAGGGACCCGAGGCAGCAGTGCAGAGTCAGATCCTGCTGGTGGGGACAGGGATATCGGGAACGGGTGTCCCAGTTTGGGAGCTGGGAATGTCTGGGGCAGAGAAGGACTCGTCACGAGGCTGATGTTAAACGGCACGAAAAGAGTTAAACGCAAAAAGCTTGGATTGAAAAATGAGAGATTGATCCGTGTGAAGGCACCAGAGGCTGGAAAGGAGGTGCAGGGGACACTGCTGGTGTGAGGACAGGCTGGAAACGTCCTGGGAATGCCAACAGAGGGGAAAGCAGCTTTCCACAGGGGAGTTGTGAGCGTCTCCTGCAGGTTTCTGCCCCGAGATAAAAACCAAGCACTGCTCCCATGGACACCAGTCCTACCAGCACATTCCTGAAGCCATCCAGACTGGAGCTGAGATTCCTTCCCAGGGTGGTTTGTCTTTACGAGGGTCACAGAGCCCTGTTCCAGCCCTGTTTCCCCAGGTGTCCCTAAAAGCAGCGTTGCTGTGGAACCCAGCATTCTCTGAGAGCAGCAGCCTGCTCTCATTCCCAGGAAAAGCACCAGAGTCTCTTGTTCCCCTCCAGGCCTGGAGGTGTTTTTGGGGTTTTGGTATGAGCTGCTTCACTCTGACACCGGCTCAGCTCAACCCTTCAGTCTGGAAGCAGGGAATAACAGCACTTCTGCCACATTTCCTCCAGGAGATCCTTTTTGGGCACTCCCATCTCTGCCAGCCCCTCTTTGTGTGCCCTGAAGGAGCAGAGCTGAGTCTGGTTGTGCACACACCATTTCCTAAGCTGACCCTTTGCTGTTTCAGCTCCCTTGGAGCTGAATTAATTTTGTAATTCCAACCTTTGACTCTCCACATTCCCCGTGTGTGTCCATCCCAGCTCGCTGGCCCTGCTGCCACATCCCCAGGGACGTGTCACCATCCCTGCAACACTCAGGCACATCCAATCTCCTCTGGGATCATCAGGAGTTTCTATTTCTTTATTTCTCTCCTTTCGGTTTCCTCCACTCCCTCATCTCTGATCAAGTCCCTCAGAGCTTCCTGGCCCACCTCAGCGCTGAGCTGAAATTTTATGGCACTATTTTAAATTTTCAGGCTTTTTCTATTGACTTCCTCTTTCTCTGGAATTTCTCTTTCGAGTTTACAGGCACAGGACTAATTCTGGGGTCTGCTCGGATCCCTTTCCTTTTCAGCCACAGGATGTGGGACTGACTCACGTCGTGGGGAGAATTACTTAATGGCTCCTCACTTCTGTCCCCCCTGATCTGTGAATGCCAGCACCCACAGCATCCCTCCACTCCCAAACCCCAGCCAAAGCTGTCTCTCTGGACCCTCTCTCCTCCTTTTCTCCTGATTTTTCCTTCTGTGAGTTCCCCAGCATTGGAAGCCCCAGCAGGACACACTGTCAAACCTTTGCTTTGCTTTTAGGACCAAGCCAGGAGTAATGGCAACCATCAGCCCTTTCCCATCCTTTTAAGAGCCAGGTTTTTTTTCCCTGCTGGGTGTAATTCAGCATGACAAAGCCTCCTCCTCCCAGGAGAGGCATCACTCCCGATTCAGAGTGCTTTTTGGTGTGAAAACTGCTTTTTACCCTGAGCTCAATGCCTCAGTGCAGCCCCAGGGTGGGCTCTCCTTCGTGCCCAGGGCCTCTCCAAAGAGCTGACCCTGCTACCCCCAAAAACGCCTCGCAGGAAGGTGGGAAAGAGCCCAGACAGTGCAGAGAACCAGAAATAACAAAACATAAGCAAGTTTTGCATCTGGGCCTGGCTGAGTGAAAAAAAAAAGCAGTGATTTTGACCCCAAAGCTGTCCCCAACACCAGGACTGTGCCCCCATCACCAGGAGCAGCAGGCTGGGAGCTCGGGTGACAATGACAAATCCCAAGGTGCCAGCCCAGAGCTCCACGCACGCTCCTGAGGTTGTGCCACGAGTGCCAGGGATGCTCTGGGAAGGGCACAGCCTCCAGCAAACCCCTCGGGCACGAGAGCCAGCAGACCTAGCTGCCTCAGAGGGCACAAGGCCGGAGACAAGCAGAGGAACAATGCAGACACCAGGAGAAAGAGGAAGGAGTTTGCTCTCAGTGTGATTCTGCAAGATGTGAATTCATCCTGCTGTTGGTAAACGGGCTCCAGAGCAGCAGCACGGGCAGGAAAAGACCTGGATGGCTCAGGGGTCAGCCACACACGTGTGGTGGTGCCCAAATTCCAGGGTCAGGTCAACCTTGGATCACCCAGGAGAGGTGAAAATGAGCTGGGTTTTGAGAGATAGGTCCCAGCAGAGGATGTGCTGTCTCCAAGGATTGAACGGCATTTGCTGCCTTCCATGGCTCAGGAGAACCCTGAGGAGATTCCCACCTACACAGTTCCCCATCCAAGGGTTTCACGAGGGAAGGGAGAGGCCCTTGGGGTCAGAGCAAGTGGTTTTTCAGAGAAACAGAGAAAGCAGGGCTGGGGAGAGTCAACTTCCACTCCCTGGTGTCACTCTAGGAACAGATTTCCCCTCTCTCCAGGTGATGTCCCAGCACTTCCTCACTGCTGCAGGATTCTTTCTCCCAGTTTGTTGGTGTTTGAGATCAGCCCACCGTGTCCTTTCCAGCAGGAGGACAAAGGGTGAAATTGTGCAGTGACCCCTGTGGACCATTCCCAGGCCTCTCTCCCCCTCTTCACACTGCACACCACGATCCCTCCACGCTCTGCAAATGTAACAAATCCGTGCTTGTTTCGAGGAGCATTAATAAAAATATCACATAGCACCAGAGCTCTGGGGTCCCACACGCTCCTGGCAGCCAGGGGTGAAATGCACCCAGGCCATTTCCACAGGCTGACAGTGACAATGAGGTGTCAGAAAGTATTAGGGGGAATTTTGTTTGTGCAATTTGGGGAGCTGGCTCATCCCCACGGGAGCGAGCTGCTCATGCAATAATCCCTTCCCAGAGCAAATTTTGAATCCCTGTCAAAAATGATGTCAGGTTAAACTCCAGGAAAAGCACAGAAGCGAGTCCCTGCTAGTGTGGGAACACAGGGCTTGGCAGAGATTCCCGAGGAGGGTTTCCCAGCCAGGTCTTCCCGAGCAGTTGCAGAGCAGCATTGCAGCACCATCTGCTGCCTGCTGCTCCCCAGCTCCTCAGCAGGCAGCCGATAAATACCTCGCTCCTCGGGGTGCCAAACCCTGCAGCCGCTGAGTAGGAAATGGATCTGTCTTCTCTTCTTGGGGGGAAAGCAGGGCTCAGGCTCCTCAGGCTTCCCTCGGCTGAAGGGCAGGCTCAGATCCTGGGGTCAGCACTGCAGGGGAGTGTGAGCAGCAGCAGCACCAACTCACCTGCAAATATTTACTCGGGGTTTAAGCAAATTAACGCTTCTCTTTGCAGTGGTCTCCCAGCAAGGGCACAGCACATCTGACTCCGTGTGTGCTTGTGCATTTCTCGAGCTGATCCCAGCTCCTCTTTCTCTATTTAAAAGGTTCACAGGAGATCTCAGCTCCTCCTGACCCATCTGAAAGGTTCACAGCAGATCCCAGCTCCTCTTTCCCTATTTAAAAGGTTCACAGCAGATCCCAGCTCCTCCTGACCCATCTGAAAGGTTCACAGCAGATTCCATCTCCTCTTTCCCCATCCCAATGGTTCACAGCAGATCCCAGCTCCTCTTTCCCCATCTGAAGTGCTCACAGCGGATCCCAGCTCCTCCTGCCCCATCTAAANCCCTTCCCCATCCCAATGGTTCACAGGAGATTCCAGCTCCTCTTTCCCCATCCCAAAGGTTCACAGCAGATTCCATCTCCTCTTTCCCCATCCCAATGGTTCACAGCAGATCCCAGCTCCTCTTTCCCCATCTCAATGGTTCACAGCAGCTCCCAGCTCTTCCTGCCCCATGTGAAAGGTTCACAGCAGCTCCCAGCTCCTCCTGCCCCATCTAAAAGGTTCACAGCACATCCCAGCTCCTCTTTCCTCATCCCAATGGCTCACAGCACATCCCAGCTCCTCTTTCCCCATCCTAATGGTTCACAGCACATCTCAGCTCCTCTTTCCCCATCCCAGTGGTTCACAGGAGATCCCAGCTCCCTTCCCCATCCCAAAGATTCACAGCACATCCCAGCTCCTCCTGACCCATCTGAAATGCTCACAGCAGCTCCCAGCTCCTCTTTCCCCATCCCAAAGGTTCCAACACCCACCCCAGGCTGCAGGATCCCGGTGCTGCACAGGAGCAATGCACAGCCAGGGCACAGCAGGCCGAGAACAGCTTGTAAAGGCAGGTTTTGTATTTGAGCTGGCAGGAGTGTGACCTTGTCCTTTTCTTCACTGGGATTTACAGGACTAAGTCCAAAGAAATAAATCAATGGTGCACACGGAGCAGTTCTCCTCCTCTGGGCCCTACTCAGACACGAGAGCAGAAGGAAGCCCCAGCACGTGTGAAGGATGAGGGTACGAGCTCAGTCAGCTGTGGCAAGACACATGCCAAGCAAAAAAAAGAGGGAAGAGGAAAAGAAGAACCAGGGGAATCCCAGTGTTTCTCCTCACCCTCAGATCCGAGAATGCCACATTCAAAGTGGTGCTGCAGCATTTCCCAGCTAATAGAGGAGCTGGTTCATTGTCCCAAGGCCTGGCCACTGCCCCCTCCCCAACCTTGGGACCATGACAGCAGCTGCCTCATCGTTCTGGCATCTCCAACAGCTTCTCCCTGTCGCACACCAGGCTTCTGCAGACAGCTCAGAAATTATGTGCAACAGCCAATATTCTGCAACCATCTCGTGCCAGATTGAGCTGGGAGAGAATTAACACAGCCCAACCCAGCCAGCCCAGCCAAGGCAGCAGAGTCAGGGCAGCCCTGCAGAGCACTCCTGTCCCTTTCCACAGGCAGCTGCCATCCCCCTCTGTGCTCAGCCTGCTGCAGATGTGTACAGAGGAGATTTGGGTGTTTGTTCTCCAAACTTGCCCTGTTAATGCTGGAGGAATATTGACACAGCGTTCCCTTCAAAGCACATGGAAATTGAAGCTTTTTATTGAACCTCTTTTCTTTTTTTCTTTAATCTTAGCTTTTAGAACAAGATATTTAACATCACCATTCCTGTTTGCATCACATGTTCAGCTGGGCTCCTGCTTCAGCTGCAGCTGAACGTTGTCTGCTTCCCCAGAAGCCCTCAGAGTGAAGATTTAAGGAGAAGCAGACACTTAAACACACACAAAACTGGAAAATGGGAGTGGGTTTTACCGATGAGGCAGGCGTGCACCTCTCCAGCAGAAACAAGTCCCACTTTAGCAGACACCGACAGCATCTTTTTGTCTTTGTCTAATTTGGGAGCTGTGTTGCACAGAAGTGGGAAGCCAGTTAATGTATGCAAAGTTTGCTCGAGCAGAAAGTGCTTGATCTAGTCAGGGACTGGAAGAACAGAAGCTTTGCATTCCAAACAAAGGATTCCCCCAGGAATGGGAGGTATTTGAAGATGTCCACTTCTGCATCTGGAATTAAAAGCTGAGATTTCTCACAGAGAAATGCAAATCAATTAAGTGAACCAAGAAATGTTTGGGGAGGAGAAGGAAAATATTTGGCAGGCAAACACTAAAACGTCGAGCAGCTCTGTGGGAGTCATGTCCCAGGGACTGGACCAAAAACATAATTAGTCTGTTGTGGAGATAAACACCAGGCTTGTGTTCTGTTTTCTCATCCCAAACACCTCCCGGGCACTTGCTGCCTCACATCCTTCCTCCAGCAGCAGAGCTGTGAGTGTGTGAAACACCTGGGAGAGGGAAGGGTTAGCAAAGTGTGAAGAGTTCCTTCCAAAGTGCACCAGTAGTAAACAACATTTCCTCTGGGTTTGCACTGCTCCCAGACACACCGGGGCCACACTTGTGGCATTCCCAGCTGATGTCACCTGCCTGGGGAGCTGGGTGGCACCTCTGGATCCACAGTGCCTCATCTCTCTCATGCCTGGCAGCAGCCAGAGCTGCCCGAGTGTCCCCACAGAGGTAAAAAGGCCACCAAGTCCCACCAGGCTGGCAAGAAAACGAGGGGCTTCAAATGTAGATCACATCCGAGTCGTGCTGCTGAACCTGCAGGCAAATCAAGGAGGGAGAATTAGTTCTGGCTTAAAGGAACTCCCTCGGGTCTGGGCCTTCCTTTGCCCCCAACTCTGGAGCCTTTTGCAAGCTGCTCTGCAAGAGCTTTTTCTTCCTTCTCTAAACAAATGTGTTGGCCCCACCCCTGAGTTTAGTCTTTAAAGTTGCTTCTGTTACTTGTCTCAGAGCTGATTTGCTGCACTCAGCTGTGTCCTTTAGTTCTAAGCACGCAAACCCTGAAGGAGGTATTGAATGTTATATTCTGGAGCTTTTAATTGATCCTAAACCCCTCCAGTTTTGTTCAGATAAACCCCAGCAAATCCATCAGGCTCGCTTCGTTCCCAACACCTTGCCCAATTAGCATTGCCTGCAGACAGCTGATTTCCTTCCCACTGTTCCAGGCCACATTTCCTCCCAGCTCTTCTTGATTTCTCCAAGTCCAGTGACATTTCAAAGCAGGTTGTTTTTCTTCCCTCACGCCCAGCTCATCGCTCTTCAGGCCTCTTTGACAGGGAGCACATGGAAAAGAACTGAACTGTTGGGAGCCTGGGTATTTATTGGTCTCTTCCTCCCTGCCTTTTAAAAACCACGAGACAGGCACAGTATGTTTTAAGCTCTCTGTACCTGGGAGCACATTTCTCATTTCCAAGTCTGGCTGGTACAAATAAAATTTAACACAGATCCTCCTACTGTGTACAGACATCTCTGCTTCATTTACCCAGGCTTACAGCTTTGCACTCCAGCTTAGATCAGAAGTGAGAAAAAAACAGGCAGCCTCGAGTTATAAACACTCCCAAATGATGTGCCAGCACCAGGGGCTCCAAAATCCTGCAAAAGCCTTGTCATCTGTGAGGCTGGGACAGAGCAGGACAAACCAGGTCCCTACAGGCAGCCACCCTCTCTGAACTCTACACTTTTTAGTCAACATTTCGGAGTTTACTCACAAATCTGATTACCTTTATCATCTGTTTCCTGGTTCCTGTGCCCACACTGTTGGCAGCCGAGGGATTTGCTTGGGAAGATGACTTTTCCACTGGCACCGTGTGTAGAATTTTGTTGGTACAGGGCCAGCTGCTTGCAGTGTTTAACAAGTAAGCAGGGAAAGGTCTTGGAAGATTTACATCCAATGAATCTCCAGTTTCGATGGTTTTCATCCATGATGGGGCCTTTCAAAGGAAAGAGCACATGGAAATTTAATGCCCTCTCTGTATCAACACTCATTAAGCCAAAAAGAACATCAGATGAGTAGTCAGAAAATAAAGGCCATCTTCCCTCTTCATTTTTCAAGCCTCCCCTTCTGTCTCTAAAAAAACCATTGACTCAGAGCCATTTCTGCTGCATGAGCAACAAAGCCAGCCCTATTCTTGCCCTGCTTCGGGAAGAAGTTGAAGAGTTTATTTAAATAATAAACTCTTTAATTAATAAATAACAAGCAACTTCTGACAAAAATCTGGGTCTAGTTCCTCATCGTCTTCAAAAAAAAAAAAGAAATACACCAAGGCTTTGATGACTTTCAGCAGCCACAAAGCACATGAAGGAGAATGTGATGCAAACTGTTAGGAAACCACATTTAAATGTGTCCATTACAACATTTTCGTTTGCTCCGAGACCTTAAACCCCCTGATTGTGATTTCATAATCATAAAGTGATTATTTTTTTTTTTGCTTATGGTCCTGGTATTCAGCCCAGGATAAAGGCTTTAAGATTTTTTGTTTTGACATGAATTTTCCTCCTCTGTGTTCAGGCTTCTAATGTTTTATCATCAAGGGTGCTGAAGGCTTGGACTGAAATACAGAGGCTCCCTTTGGGCACACCCACACTGTTCCATTTTAGGGCTCATGCTGGAGAAAGGGGCAGGGATTTAGGGGACTTACAGTTCCTAAGGAACGATCCAAGGAGCCCAGGACTTCATTCCAGTGACAGTAAAGCCCAGCCTGTTTTTCCTCCAGTTTCAGAGCGTGAATTTCAGACTTCAGTTCTTTCAGTCGATCTTCGAATTTCCTGCTCTTTTCTAAGTAGTCCAGCCTGGGTCCACACATCGGAGACAAAAAGCTTAGGGTGGCACAATTTAACTCAAGAACAGGTGTTTGTTAAAGGAGGAGAGGCGTTTTTCGTTTCATTTTCTGTTTTATAGGCAAAATGAACCCTGGCAATGGCAGCCTGGCTCCCCTGACCCAGCGACAACGGGGCTCACTTCTTTCTTTTTACTTCCTAACTTTTAACCAAGCGTTTCCTTCCAGACTCAGGGAGGTCTGACGGATTAGCTCCCGGCAATTCCACACTTTAGCACTAGAGGGAAACTTCTGTCCTCTCACGTGCAGTCAGTTCAGCAAAGTGCTTTGTCCCTCCCCAAGGCAGAAGGTTCTGGATTTCTCATGGCTCGATGCCACCAAGAAACTCTTCCACCGTGTGAAGAGCCAGTGTGACACAGAATCAGTAAAAGGCCTCCAGCCACGTTATTAAGAGATGAACTGTGGTTCCCAAAGATTTCCATTCCTTTCCCATTCATTTGCACCCCAAGCATACTGATACCTCTCTCTCTCTATCTCAAAGGAGAGTCTCTTGAGGTCGATGTCCTTCAAATCCAGCTTTATGGATCCTTTGTCAAAGTTGGCATCTCTGCTGTCACCTGGGGAGTACTGGGGGTACTTGGCCATGTGCTGGAAGAGGCAACACAGCACTGTCAGTGAGATCTGATGGATTGATCCGGGGTTTATCTCCCCAGCTCTGCAAGAATGCCATGCTGAGCCATCTTCTAAGTTTCTGAGACACACAGATGCTCCTGCAGCCCTTCCCCTGCACCCAGCTGAAATCCACCACCCATGGATCCAGGAGCAGAGATTTATCCTGGCTGCAGCCTTTCTATTTCAGCAGAGAATGGAAATGCAGCCTCAGCAGGGCTGGAGCAGAAGAGGGAGTTGGGGCACAGAACTTTAGAGGCGGGGACAACTTCACTGCTTTGCCTGAAGACACTCATGGATGGACCAGGATGACACAGCTGGCTCAGTACAACCATCTCCACCAAAAACCCTGCCTGGCTGCAATAGCACCATGAGTTAGGCATGAAGGCACGACAGCCTCTGCTCCCTAAGTCCATCACCAGGGCCTGGTCTAACTTTGGTCCTGCCTTTCTTATCATCCTGAACAAACCCAACTCCCATCCTCGCTACACTGTTTTCACACCCCAGTTTGTCCCCCAGCCAGATGCCACTACTCAGCTTGATGGGGGCTGCAAAACTGTCATCAACACCTGATTGTCCCTGAAGATGAAGTGGTGCCCAGTGGAGCAGAACTTACAGGATAATTAAGCCTGGTTATGTCTAAGAGCTTCTGCTTCGCTTTGCGTTCGGCCTCTCGGGCTTCATGCAGGTCTTGTTTCAGGTGCTCTGCTTCCTTGGCTCTGGAAAAATAAACATCCTGAGGGGAATGGCTGGTGGCTTCCAACCAACACACGGATTTCAGAGCTCACTAACGTCCAGAGAACACTGACAGTGTTACTGTGTTATCTTTACACCAAGACACTCATGGGAGGATGCTCACGTGGAGAACTCACTGGACACAGCGGGGCAGAGACACTCCTGCACAAAGGGGCTGAATTAACACGATTTTCCTACTCCTAATTTCCATGGGCTCAGTTATAACCTGCTGATTCAGATTCTCTCCAGGCCACCAGAGATCCTCCCTGAGGTGGGGAGAGGTTGCTCTTTATTTTGGCAAGTATCCTAAAACAAGTAGAAGGATTTCTTAAGAGCAGGGTTGAAAATCCTCTGTCAACACCAGCCTGGCTCTGCCTGTTCAGGGATCATGCAAACAGTCAGAGTGGTTTGTATTTCACCATGAATTCACCTGGTTTTACACTTCTGGAAGATCTGAAAGGGAAACAAGAGACCATTCACTTGGTACTACTGAATGAAAACAGCCTCATCTCTCCCAGGGGATAAAGACTGGTAAATTCAGTTAGGTAGCCACTGGATAACACTAAATAGAAAATGCCTCTGCATTCTGGATCTTTCTTGCTAAACATCTCTACAGCTCTCTGCAAACTTGACCTGCAACACAACAACAGCTTCCAGGTGGAACAAACAAGGCACAAGGAGGCTTAATCACTCTCGAGTGTCACTTCAGGAGCAGTTCCCCCCCCTCCTGGGCTCGGCTCTCAGGAAAGCAGCACTCTGCAGCCCAGCTGAGAGCACACAGTGGCAGGGAAGCAAACCCAACCTCCTGTCAGACTCCTTCACCAGCTTCACGGCGATCAGCTCCGCCTCCCGCATCTTCTGCTCCATCAGCCGCTTCTCCTCCTTGCTTTTCAGAGCTGTGATCTCCAGCCTCTGCCTCTCCTGCTCGGCTTCTGCAGCGTTCTGGGCCAGCAGTTTGGCCTCTTCTTCTGCAATCTGAGCCTTCTCAGCCAGCAGCTCTGCTGCTTCCTGGGATCGGAGCTGAGGAGAAAGAATTGTTCTTAGTTCCTTGTCTAGAACCTACAAAATCCCCCCTGCAGGCAGGCAGGCAGGGGACATCTTTTACCAAGAGACCAAGTGATAAAATATTATTTCTTAAATAAAAACCAGACACAATTTCAGGGTCTATTGTTCCTCCTCTGCTCCAGAATTTCCTGTGTCTCACCTCTGCAAAGCAAGGAGAAAAATCTTAGAGCTGGACAAAGTTGAAGTCAACCCCTTCAGTTGCCCCTTTCTCCCTCTTTTTGCCTGAAGAGAGCACCGGGAGCCAAATCCAGGGAGGGAATGGCTCACAGATTATGGCAGATCAGAGTTTTCCCAGCTATTCCTGCATGCCCTTCCCACCAGTGATCAGAAACTCTCCAGCTTTGTCTGCCTGGTGTCTCCTGGTGTCAAAAAAAATCCTGCTTCCAAATCAAGAAAGCCCATCAAGCACGAGAATATTCAGTCCAACTCACCAGGGCCTCGTTGGCCTGCCTGGCTTCATCTTCCAGCTGGAAGAGGCGCCTTTCCAGCTCTTCTTTGGCTCTCTCAGCTTCTTCTCGGAGCTGCTTCTCCCTGGCCAGCCTCTGGTTCTCCATCTGGAAGTAGGAAGAGCAAGAGGCCGTGGGATTGCAGCAGAACCTCACCCGGGCCTGAGTGAAACGCATCAAATGAAGAAGGGGCTGCTCTCCATCCAGCTGGGATGGGCACCAGAGATGCTGGAGCTGCTTGAGCTTTGCAGCACTGAGCCCCTCAGGCAGGCACCCCTGGTTATTCCAGACTGCTGGGAGAGCCCTTGGATCTGTTTTGTGCCCCAAATCTTCGGGATCCACACAAACACCTCGGACACCCTCAAATGTCACGGAGCTGTCGCCACATCCAATCCTGCTGCACTTCCTCACCTCCCACACACATTGATGGAACACAGGGGCACCAGCTGGAATAATAATCACTGTTTTCAGCAGCAGAGGAGCAAGAAGAATCTACCTTTTTCCTAGCTTTTTCTTCCTTGGCTTGTGCTTTCATTTGCTGAATCTCTATGGAGTCCACTTTCCTCCTCCTCATGAACAGGTCGTGGTTTCCAATGCACAACTGGAAAATCTGGAGAGGAAAGGCAAAGCAAACGTGATTTTGATGGGCTTGTGCCCCTGCCAGAGGGACAAAGAGCCCCACGCTGGCCTCACAGGACAATTCTGTGCTGGCAGCTGCTTCCCTTCCAAGAAAATCAGCACCCAGGGCAGGCACACAACAGTTTAGGTAAGTTTGTAACAGGATCAGAGATTCCTTCTGCCCTTCATCTCCCTCTGATCCCATTTTCCTGAATTACACAGGCAACAGATCCAGGCCGAGATCCCGAGATGATGATTTTGTTTACAAAGGATATTTCTCAGTCAGTATCACCAGGCTCAGCTTTACAGAAGGAAAGCAGGACACTCACCAGTTTGTTCACTTTGAGCTGAGAGGAGAAGAACTTGAAGACTTCTGCTTTTTTGTCAAGGGGTTTAATAGTTAACTACACGGGCAAAAGGAGAAAGAAAAGAGAAAGGAATAACAGTGAGGAGGAAAATAAGTCGAAACTATTAAAACCAATGCAAAGTTGAGCTCATCTCCACTTCTCTCTGGGGAAGCAGCAATTTATGCCACAAAACTGGGGACAGTGATGTAAAAGTGTTTTTCTCCACAGAATCAGGCTGTGTTGGAGGGTAAACCCCCAGGCCCACCCCAGGGCCAGTCTGGGTGGTTTTCCTGATGCTAGCTGTGCACTGCACAGCATCCCCAGAGCTCTGGAACAAGCACAGGCTATCAGGAGAACAGGACACATCAGCGATCTCTAGAAGGAGGCACAGCCCTAAAGTCAGGGAATGTCAGACACCTCTCAGAACAGCAACCACTGCAGGGATAGATAAAGGTATCAAGGGCCTGAAGGATTTGTTCTTCAGAGCAGCAGGTGAGAATCCTCGAGCTCCTGCTTCCTCACTTTCCCCTTTCTCAGTCCATTTCCCAAGCTGTTCCCAGAGGCTGTGAAGGGTTTCCCTGCTTCACTCCATACCTTGTGCTCTGCTTGGCTGCAGAACAAATTACAGCCCCTTTTTTTTAAGACCCTGTTTTCTGTGCCTCAGGGGGTTTCCCTGGCACTCAATCCCTCTAATTCCTTTGCAAGGTAATTCCTGTATCATTCCAGGGCATCCGAGTCACCAGGATCATTATGTCCTACAGTTCCTTTTACCCTATAGGTGCTGACTGGCTGCCTTTTGAGGAGCAAGGCTGTGCTGTGCCACTGAATAAAGTGAAGCTTAAACACAGGGCTGCCCAATTTCCCCACAACAGGGAGTTAAAGCAGTTTATTCACAGATCTCAGGGGAAGTTGGATGTTATCAGGGACCAAAAATGTTTTGGAGGCAGCAAATCCTGTAGGGCTTGCCTGATTTAACGGGCATGAATCTAAAATCTCATCTTAATGCTCTCCAAAAAGCCCACAGCGAATGGAACAGGCTGTGCTGCCCTTTGGCTGACAAATTCCAGGTATTCCAGTACCAGTGGAGTTTTCCTGGGTTTGTTTTTTCTGATTACAGCCTTCCATGAAGCCCGTGATTGGTACTGAGAATAAATCTGCCCCACTCCTTCACTTTTCTGGAAGCAAAAGCTGGGCTTCCCAGTGAAATTGCAGTGGTGGGGTGGTGCTGGGGGGTGAGATCACATCCCAAACTGGCAGAGCTGAGGCAGAAAACCATTAATATCTCCCTGCATGTCTCCTCTTGCCACCGGGCTCCAAGCCTCAGCTACGAGGACGGCTCCCGCATGTGCAAACAGCATCACGGTTTTATGGATCATGGAATTCCTGCTGGGATAACTGAGGAAGCCAGGCACGGTGGCATTGATAATATCTGTCTTTTTCAGAGATCAACACACTTGTTTTGCAAAGGCCAAGCAGCGGGGAAGGAGCCGGAACGGAGTCAGAGCTCGGAGCAGCCTCGGGGAACCGAGGTTTCGAGCTCATCTGCAAGGCAGGGCTGTTATTTTTAGTTTTGTAACAAAGCTCCCCAGGATTTTTTCCCCTTCTCCCCCAAAATTATTTCAACAGAGGAAGCTTTCAGCCTGTTCCAAGAATCCCAGTCCACACCCATGCCCGTGTAAAAAGAATAATACATCAAAGCCTTCATACCTCTTTCTCGCTACAGGAGATGTTTCTGATAGAGCTCCACTCAAAGGATTTATTCGGAGAGAACCTGTTATTAATGCTGTAGATATGAATACCTTTGGCATCAACTCCAAGCAGGAGATCTGTGTGGTTTTTATTTTGCTAAAAAAAACAAGAGAGATCAGTAAATGGCATTTTTTGGGTGACATTAAACAACCAGAGATGAGAAGCAGGTACTTGAATATATCGATATTTATCTGTATTTTAGGAAATTGGTGTTTATATCAAACATTATGAATGCTGTCACTGTTATTAATAAATTCAGTCCTCTAAGTTGTTTATAACAGCTCAAACTATTTCTCCTTCCTATCCCAAGGAAGTTGTGGAGTTGTAAAATATGAATCTCAATTGTTTGATTCACCCGCTCATTTTAGCGGGCAAGAAAACCAAGTCAGAACAAAACCAGCAGCAGGGAGAAGCAGGAGTGAGGAGTCCCAGTTCCAAACTCCCTGGAGGATTTGAAAAGGACAGCACCATTATCTGCAGCAACTGCAAACTGCTAAAATAAGGCACTTACAGCAATTGGGAAATAATTGACACCGTACATTTCCAAGTCTTGGGCAATTTTCAGGTAGTTCATCTCAGCTTCATCCCTGGAGAATAAAGCCATGATTATGAAATTCCTTTCCAGCCTTTCTCTCCTGGCTGATTCTCCATTCCCCACTTAGAAAAGAATGGCCAGTCTGGTCCTTTGTACAAACTTGCTTTAATTTTGCCATCTTGCTCTCGAGAATAGAAAAAAAAATGATAACAAAAGCAGCATCTGGACAGAATAAAGGCAGTAAAGTTGCACCTATTTCAAAAGATGACTCGTGGATAGTGCAATCTTCATTAAAAATCATTAAAAGTCTTATCCTTGTGGTAGTTTTGCCACTCTATGTCTTGGAAACCCACCCTTCCATTGTTTCCCATGAAGATATTTCCTTCAGGAAAGAGAGTTCATTGAGAAATGAGTATTGAACAGTGCTTTTGGCCAAGGCCAAAGAAGGGTGAGGATCTCTCCACCCACTTTCCTTCTCCCTTCAAGGTAAATCAGTAAATCTTGAAGAAAACATTCAATTAAAATAATGCTAAGAAGCCTCCAGAACAGAGAGAAATGGAATCTAAATATTAGGATGCTAACAGATCCCATTCCTTGTTTCATTGGATTTCCAGATGGGCTGAATTACACTGAAAACAACAAAATCCCACAAATAAAGGGCTGGGATTTCCAAGAAATGCAAAGGTTTCCCACCTGGCAATGCCCCTGTGCTCAGCATACCAAGCAGTGATCTTCTCTTCCCACATCTCTGCTGTCAGCTGGTACTGCCTGAGGACCTGCAGGGGGAAAGGAAGGAGCTCGAGTCCCTTTGAAGATCCAAATCCAAGGGCTGCCTCTGCCAAGCCAAGTGAATGCAGAGGTGCAGCTCACAGCTCGAATTTTGCACTTCATTTTGCAGAGTTTTTAATGCTCTGGTTAATCCCCAGCAATATCTGCACGGCAAAGGGGAGATTCAAAGAAAGATCCTGCACTGCAAAGATTTGGTTTTGTATAAAATGAACACTTACCCTTTTGGGTAACAGCTCATCATGGGCTAGAAAGCCAGGCTCGTGGAAATTTGGGTCGTAGTCACCATACTGTCCCAAAAAAAGAAAAGTTATTTCAGTTTGCTAGAGGCAGAATGCTGAGGGAGCTGTTCCTTGCATAGTTTGATGTGAAAACTCGAGGCAGATTTTATTTTGGAAGGAACTTCCAGCCTTTGTACCATGCAGGTGGCTCCAACACAGCCACTGAGCCACTGGAGACTTCAATCCTAACCTGGAAACCTTCAACCCCAACCTGGAAACCTTCAATCCCACCCTGGAAACCTTCAATCCTAACCTGGAAACCTTCACTCCCACCCTGGAAACTGCAGCTCTGAAGGAATCTCCCAGGAATTCACCCTCTGGACTAGAGGAGTGTGAGCTGCTGAGAAGTTGTGTTCACCTCCTGCCACTGGTGTAAGTTGGGATCTTGGTGGCAAGAAGGGAACAGTGCTCTGAGAGACACTAAAAAAATGTTCTGTCCTCCCATTCTGAGCTCTGTTTTGAGCACCTTCTGCATCTGTGATAATTTTTAGAACAACAGGAAATCATTCTGGCCTGGAGAAAGATTACACTGAGATGTTAGGCCCAAAGAAATCCCCTAAAATGCAACAGCACAGCATAGAAAAAAAAATCCTTGTAGTGGCATTTAATGTTTCTTTTTTCTAGCTGTGCTTGTACCTCCCAGGATGACCAACTTCTTTAACAGCAAGTTTTAACCCTGCTGTGTTTAACCACCATGTGTTGGTTAAACCAGAAAAAAGTCAATTAAACCAGAGATTTTCTATGCACAAACCTTGGCCTGAACAGCATAAGAAGCCAGTAAAACTGTAGCTTCTGGTGAGCAATAGATCTCCTCATCCAGGATTTGTTTCTTCACCTAAAGCAACAGAAAAAGGGAGCAAGTGAAAGAAGCTCCAAGTCAGGAGTTCTGTCAGGTTTGAAATGAAAGCAGACATGCCCAGACTGTAACTTGGCACCAAGGATCACCTTCAGGAGTTAATAACAGCAACAAGAAATTGGCATTCAGGAACACAGGAAGCCTTTAGTGAGCATTGCATTTAATGAGACCAAAAATGCCAGTCAGCTCTCTCCACACAGTTACATAAGGAGTCCTATAAAGGAATATCTTATAAAACATCAGCTTTATTGTCTGTGCTTCATTTCTTTTAACAGGCCTCCTTTTTTTTTTTTTCCTGCCTGCTTTGGAAAAGTCAGTTTTGCACCACATCAGACATCAAATTTGAGGTTGGAAGGGAGCTCTGGAGGTCAGGACCAACCAGAGCAGCCTCAGGGTTGTGCAGCTGCCTGGTGTTGCCATATTAAAAAACCCTAAGGAGATGTTCTGCAGCTTTCCAGAATGAGAGAATAAAGGAGACTCCCAAAAGAGAAGCTGAATAACAGAGCACTTCATTTATTCATTTTTCACTGGTTCTAAGCACATTCAGACAATGGCAAAGAGTCTCTCCACATTCTTTTCATTTTAATAACCTGTGGTGCTACCAAGACCAAAGGTGTAATAGTTTGGAAGGTGTTGTTTGATTTTAAATCAGTTGTGCAGTTTCTGTTTGAAAACCTAAAGAAGGAAGGGGAAATTAATCTTCCCAAACCCTCCTCTCAGGTGGATTCAGCCTAGGAACGAGCACAAGACAACAAAATTTTGCACAGCTCACAGTCTGAAGCATTTCCAAATAGAAAAATGACTTGAGCTAGCACAAGTTCTGTTTACAAACACACCTCTGTAAGTGCTGGGAACTGAAATGAGCCACCAAGAAAGTTTTGCTTTTAAATGCAGTCCCTGGTGAGCAGAGTCTCTGAACCTGAGTTACAGTGCAGGGAACATTCTTTCTAGGCTGTTAAAATGGAAAGAATGAAAAGATTTTTTTTTCTTCCAATTTGGAAAGCTTTCATTCTCCACGGTGCAAATCACGCTCCAGAATTTAGAACAATGTGGATAAATCCTCCAGAAGTGTCTTGGGTTTGGGTTTTTTTTTTCCCTGATCAGTTTTTACAAGGACTTTTTGTTAAAACTTCACGAAGAAGCAATCAATGACCTCATCTTGAAGCAGACAGTATTTAGCTTCAGTCATTGACATTTATTCAGGCATTTTGCAGAAAGCTGTTATGCCACATTAATTTGCAAAGGTCTGGAGAGTCAGGAGAGCTGAAATCTTCAGGCATCCAGATGTCTGTACATGTTTTTCCTATTAGCATCCAGGTGTGAGCTGAAGTTCTTAACAGTCAGGAAACTTTGCAAGTTCCAATTTGTTTCAGCCTTGTTTTCCTCCTTTGGAATGAGAAGAATTTGCTAATTGCCTATCTGCTAGTTAAGGCAGGTTCAAGCAGAAAAGAAAAGAAGTGGAAAAATCAGGATTAAAAGAGTAGGAAAAGAGTTCTGCTGCTCTCATTCCTTTCCCAAAAGGAGCTGAAGGAATAAATTGCCAAGTGGTCAAAGGTTCTGGATGAAGTTTTGGTGGGTTTATCAACCCTCAGAGCTGCAGCATTTCCCCATTATTTCATTAGCACACCCTCCTCAGGGCAATTTCCAGGGTTTCATTTCCAGCTGCAGACTGGATTTATCCCAATCACCCCAGCTACCTGCACAGACACATCCTGCTGGAATAGAGCAAAGCTCCAGAGGCTGAAAATTCCAGAGGGACTCCGCAGCAACTCAGGAGAGAAGCTGGACGTCCCACACGTTGGAAGTGACCATCCCAAACTCAGTGCTGCTATCCTTTACCACAGCCACGGAGCTTTCCCTGGTTGATCCATCTTTGATTTTTGATAAGGCTCCAAGAATTTGCTCCTTCAGCTACTTTTTGGTGGAGTTAAATGGTGTTTGCTGCTCTGCTCCTTTTAAACCTTGCCAGGTGAGCAAACCTGGATTTCAGAATGCCTGTCGAATTCCATGATCTTTTATCCCTACAAACCAAAATGAAGGTTTAGGGAGTCCTTGTTTTCTAGAGGTTTTGCCCTCCAGCACAAGATCTCCCCCAAAGCCTCACAGTTCTTCCAGCAGTTTCAGCTTTGCATGAATTTTTAATTTTTAAATTTTTTTATACACATATTAAGGAGCAAAACAAGTCTGGAATATCCAGATTTGGAATTATCACCCAAAACTGCTGGGTGTTGTCACAAAAACTTGCAGAAGATGAAATATTCTGTTTACCTGGACACAAACCCACAGCAGGCAGGAGAGATGTCTGTATTTCATAAAAATATTATCTATAAAGTTCTTGATACAGCTGAAGCAAGCAAAATTATCCTGAGCTGCCAGCAAGATCAAAGACAATGCAAAAGGACTGGGGGAGAAATACAGAAGGAATTCATGGTTAAAAACTGTTCCTGACCTGAAGGAAGAATAAATGCTGGGTAATTTCCTGTAAGAGTTCCTCTTCTACCTTCTCTGGGTAGAATTTAGCCAAGAAATGAAAGCTAATGGGGTCTTCTTTGGGGATTTCTTGATCTAAAACCTGTTTGGAGATAAAATCAGCAGCAAAAAGGATGCATGAGTGTCTCGAGATAATACTCCCGAGGAAAATCAGAAAGCAGCCAATAATCCACTTAAAGCAGCCTTCCCACATTTGAGAGGGAAGGGCAATTCTGAGCTTTAATCTAAGAGCCATCAGTGGTGATTAGTGTGGGATGCTCCAGGTCAAACGGGATAGAAGCAAATCACAGCAAATAATCCAATTTTAGCCTTAAAAAAAAAAAAGCTACCATGTAAAATTCCAAGTTGGCATGGAACACATCCCTTTAGCTCCTGTGCTCCAGAAAGTCAATATTTTTAGGGATGTGGAGCTGGCACACGTTTTGCCTCCTGTACCTTTTTGTCCATCTTTAGCCAGGTGCACATGCCTTTAATCGCGTACTGCAAGCCGAAGAACCAGGTCTCCCTCAAACCAAGGGCTCGGCACACCAGGTCAAACAAATCCTTCCCCTTCCACTTCATCTAAAAAAGAGAGAAAAATCAAGGAAAAATATGGGATATTCTAAATGGATTTGCTCCGTTTTAGCCTTTTCTCCTAGGAAATCTTACTTCGCTTTCAGGTTTTTAATGAAATATTCTAAAAGTTGCTGTGTTCCGCCTCCTCTCCTTCTCCAGGCACATCCAAAGAGCAGCTGGAGTCATTTAACCACTTAAGGAGCACTGGGATGAGGGTTGTACTATTGATTTCCTGGGATGAGGCTTTATAAGAAGTCTTTCTTAATAATTTGTCCAAAATTTTGACTCGGTGGTTTATCCAAATTGGAGAGACTGAGAGGAAAGCCAGGGGAAATCAAATCAGGGCACGGGGTAGGAATGCTGAACAATGAGAGCAGATCCACCTTTCACACCCCTCAGGTATTTCAGTGGCACCAGGCCAAGCCTTTATCCTACTCTGTTTTAAATGAGTCTTCTTAAATATTTTCATTTCAATTCAGCAGCCAGAGAGAGCAAACTTTAATCAAAGGTCTCAAATTCACACCCACCTGATGCTTTTTTTTCCAACCCAAGAGGCTGCTGATCTGTCTCTTCTATTTGACCACATTTTAGAAAGATGATTTTATCTAATTGCTAAAACTAAAAACTGAATGGCCCAAAAAAAAAAAAAAAGTGAACTTTTAGGAAAGCTGGAAATCATCCCAGCAAAAGGGCAGTGTCTGGGGAGAAAGGAGAGGCAGCAAAGGAAGAAATAAATACATGATTTGTTAACAAGGACTCTGATCTCTAAATCAAAATTTCCAAATCCTTTATTTTCACAACTCTGCCTGCAAGTACTCCAGAGCAGGAAGTCGTACAAGACTAATCGATTCTGTTTCTGAAGGACCTAATAAATGACATTAAATGGCTCACAGAGCAGTCAGGTCTCACTAAAATTGCCAGTCTCATTGGAACTGGGTTTTCTAACTCCTCAAAGTAACTGTGCCTTGTTTTGCTTTTGCTGGATGATCAGGAATTAATTAATCAGGGACAGTTCTGTCCCTTCAATAGTGCAGCCCAATTTATTTAGCAATTGATCATTTCTTTTTCTCCAGCCACGATTTCTCTAATCAATTTATCAGCTAGCCATAATTAATAGAAGAACTGTCAGCTTTTTCTTCATCAATCCTTTTTTTCTCTTCTGCCCAGAGATCCAAACACCCACTGCAGTGGAAGAACTGAAGTTTATAAATGGCAAATTGGAAAAGAATGTCCCAGATCAACAAAAAAGTACCAGTTTATAAATTATTTTAATAAGCAACATCTTAACCCCAGCTCTGACCAGTTTATCCAAGCTGGAAGTGTCTTAAAGAGTTGTGTCAGTTCCAAAAAATAAGAATTTCATGGAGAAACAGGGATACTTACAAAGAACTGGAATGGTTATGAAGAAAGTAGGTTTATTGTTAATTTAGCTGTGTCAGCCAAATGGACTCCATGCAAACAGCTTGAAATTCTGAACAGAGTTAAGAATGCACCTGAGATTAAATGATCCATTCTTTATAAAATTAACAGATCTCTTTTAAGACCATCCATGAGCTGATAATCTGATTTTTTTTTCAAATTTCTCACTAATACAAAGGTCAGCCCCAAACTGCCCAGCACTTACTGACACTCTCACCTCACAGCTGAACTCCATCTCAGCATCCACTGTTATAATTTTGACTTTGAAAGTCTTTGGTTGTTTCTTCTTCAGGCCTCGGATGGACATATTTTTCAGGTGATGAGGGCAGCCACACCTGAAATCAAACATCGAGGGCTGGAAATTCAGCAGCATTTTCTTGGTTACATTCCAAAGCAGGATGAGTCCAAGCATGCAGAAGAAAATCACCTTTAGGATGCATTTTTTGTGTCTAAAGACAATAAGGATGTTGAAACAAAAACCTTTAAAATGCTCCTTAAAATCAGAGGCTCAGAATATGTTATTGCTGCCTTTTCTCAGATTTTGGCTATCACAAACAAAATTCTCTTTCTCAGGGGTCTCTGCAGCATCTCCACTCAGTAGAGCAGCAGAAAACGCAGCTAAATTTTATGATGTCAAAAACCAACACGGTCCTTTTCCATCAGTTATGGCTCCTTCAGCAACTAAACTATTGGATTTCTTGATAACATTTCTTTTTAACTCCCTGAAATGATACAAATGCCAAGGAATATATGCAGTGAAATTAAGCCGAATTTCCCACATTCTCCTGTGCCACTCACTCACGATGATAAAAGTGATTTAGAACAGAAATTTTCCCAGCGAGGTTTTCGTGAGATGAGTTTAATTTTGCAGAAGCCAAGAGAAAATTCCTTCAGAAATCTTCTATTTTAAATGTAATCACCTGCACGCCATCCAAAAAAATTAAGGGGATGCTGCTTCCACGAGGGTTTTGTGGAAAGCAAATATTGAAAGCTGGGGTTAAATGATAGCGTGGATCTGCTCCGGGCAGTTCTCAGGCATTTCTTTCTGAGCACAGGAAATCAGCCTGGAAAGGTTTTTGCTTCTTTTTACTTTATAAAATTAACAGTTTGACCTTGTACAATGCAGTGAGTGACTGTGAACTGCACAGGGCAAGAGGCTCAGGAGTTCCTGGTTTCCTACGATGTAGGACTATTACAGTGTGGCAGGATTCCAGTCTCTCCTTGAGGAATTCCAAAGTAAAGCTCTAGTTCAAACTGAAAATTTCCATTTGCCTGCACCTTCCAGGCTTTTATAAAACATCTTGCTCCCCTTTTTTTTGCTTCTGCTGAGCTCTGAACTGGCTTGGAAACGTATTGATTTTCCACTTACTTTGTTTGTGCCCCTCACCCACGGATTTGGAGTAGTTAAATAGGAGGTGAAGTAGAAAGGGAAGTTTTTCTTTTCAGATTATAGGGAAGCTGAGGCAGGGAAGAGATAAAATAGTTACCAAATCATAGGGACATCAGAGGCAGAGTTGAGAACAAGTGATTGAGGCAACTCAGAGCGGGGAAGACAAGCTCAGGAGGAAATTCATCCTTCTGACACCACTGGGACCAGTTGGGGAGGTCTCTCCCTCCAGTTGGCTCTCCTGGAGTCTGGTTTGGGGCACCACTTCTGGAGCTGGGAAGGCAACTGGAGAGAGTCCAAAGGAGAGGTCCAAGGGCTAGAAAATCATCTGTGGTAAGATGAAAGCACCAGTTAGGACAGAGAAAGGATGAGTGGGGACATGTTGGAATGGCTGCTCTTCATGGCAAGGAATAATGGGCTTAGTTAAGCTGCAGGCAGGAGGCAGACTGAGGAAAATTCCAGAATAATCAGGATATTCCAGTGCTGGGAAAGCACAGGGTGGCTTTTCTCCTTCTGAACTTTCCCCCAAAACAATGTGACAGCATCTCCTCAAGACTGGAGGGATCTAAACCCTCAAAGGACTCCCCACCAAGCTGGTCCTTTCTGCCAGTGCCCAGCACCAGCCCAGGAGAAGCCACACCACCAAAAACCAGTGAAATCCAAGGAGCAGCACATCCAGAGCCCAAACCCCATCACCCCCAGGGTGCCCCTTTCTCCTCAGGGATTATTTTTTAAAGAAGTGAGAACCAGATCTGCCACAAACTTCCCTCTCCAATTCAGGCAGCTCAGTGCACCCAGCTGAGCAGAGCTCAGGTCCTTTCTGCTTAGCACAGCAAAGCCTTTTCAATTAAGGAAAAAGGGAATATTGAAAACCCCCAAAAACGACCACAGCAACATCTACAGGGAGAGCATCCTGTGAGGGCATCCAAACCTGCAGTAATTACCCCAGACATTTTTTTGATCTCCAATCTGCAAGCTGCAAAATTCAATTTTAACCTGTTGCATTCCAAAGCTCTTTTCCATCTGGTTTTCTTCCCAACTGTAATTAACTGTACCACTGGATACAGCATTTCTAGCCTGAGAACTGCAGACTTCTATGCAGCACTGGAAATAGTTTTATGAGTTTCTAGAAGAAACATCAATGGCTGAAAACGAAGGAGAAAAAAAGCTTCATAATTCATTTTTAATATGTAACCTGAAACAGCCAATTGAGTTAAACAGGAATTTGGAGTTAAGGCCAGTACAGAACATTCTCAGAGTTTCATATGGAAAATTCTCAACAGATAAAATTGAGCAGCTGGAGAAAAACGTACTAATTTTCTCAAAAGATGAGAAAAATACCAGAGCTTTTCATTTGGACTTTGAAGTTATTTCTTTTTTCTTATATAACCAGGTTGAAACGACAATATAATTTGTTCAATATTTCCAATAGCATTTTTTTTGTTTTGTTCTTTCCAGAATTTTTATTCCATGGAAAAGTACATTCTGACTCACAGTGAAAAGACATTTTTGAATATCAAATTTTCCCCAGAAAAGTAAACTGCATTTTAATCAATAGCACTGGTAAAGAAATTGGAAAGGGTTTTCACACTGAATAGCTGAAATGAATGTCAGATCCTGACAACAGAAGCAAAAGCACTCAGCAGACGAGAGTTTAGAAAAAGAACTCTTTCAAAGAAGAGAAATCTTGCTGAAAAAAAAGACAATCTGGCTTTGCAATCTCGGGTGTAAATGCAATCCCTTCCCTAGATCCCTGCTGACAGCAGCGTTTCACTGGGAATCAAGTGCTCCAAGGCAGAGTTCCTGACACCCAGCTCCAGTGATTTATTCCTGCAGGTGCCACAGGGATCCAGAAGCAGCAAAAAGGGATGGATCAGAGCATGTCAGAACCCTACCAAAGAACACAGGAACGCACAACAGGGCAGGGTGATCAAAGATTCCCGCCCAGCCAGAACCTGGGAACAGAGAGTTCAGGAGCTGGGAACAAGCACAGGGACATGATCAAAGCTTGGTGTGGTGGGGGGGGACAGAAAGGCAGCGATGGGGAATAAAATGTGAAGGAACAAAGCAGCCCCAAGTCTCTGTTCGTGTCCAGGATGAAAGGAGGGACACGCAGCAGCTCTGGATTCGAGTGTTCTCCCTCCTGGACAATGAGAAACCAGGAGCCACAGTGTGGGGGTGCAGTGGGAACTGGGAAGAGCAGGAAGAACTGGCCGGGTGACTCTCGAGGCAGCAGCGATGCTTATCTGTGTCACAGCAGCGGGTGGGCAGCGCGTCCCGGCGCAGCTCCGCACTTTGATCCACGTGGGGAGCAACCCACGAATCCAGATCCCACTCACTCACGGCATCCACCGGCAGTCGGGGAGAAAAAAGGGAAATCGGCATCGCCACACGCACACAAAGCTCAGTGAATCCACCAAGATTCAGCAAATACCCCAAGGAACGTGCTGCCCAAGAGTGAGGGTGCGATTTATGCCCAGTTTGGCATTTCCAAGGTGAACAGACGGGGTTCTGCGGGGTATAAAAACTTCCCTTCCTGTGGCACTGGCTCTCAGTGACACCTGGCTGCGAGCTGTCACCATCCATCCCACTTGGGGCAGCCACACTCGAGTGAAAAATCATCTGTTTTCACACACACACGTGAAATCCAGCAGCACTTTTTAAGCTGAAGAACTCAGGTGCAGACAGGCAAAGAATTAATGGCAATTTGAGACCCCTCTCTTACACCCCCAAAATGAACCTGCCCTTAAGGATCAGCACATGCACAGCAGCAAAGTCCTTACAGGAGCTGGAAACATCCTTTGGGAGAGCAGTGAGGACTCGGGAGACAAAGCTTGGGAATTACTTTAAGAGGCACCAAGAGAAGATGCTTGAAGCACCCACTGCAAAAGCACATTAACACAGACGCTACTACAGTTTGAAAGGCTGTCATCGCTGAAATATTTGCTGCAACTCGGAGTGGCAAATTCCCCTGACTCATTATGTTTCTCCCAGTTCCTGAATTTCCATACTCCAGCTCAGGAATTAATGCGAGCGATTTGAATGCAGACAACACAGGCGAGCGTCGTGGGCTTTGTACGGTTGTTGACTCACACTCCTCCCGCCTGTGCTCCCTGCCCGAGGAACAATTTAAGCAAAGAATTCGGTGTTTAAAAATGGGTCAGCAAGATAAAGGGTTTTCTTACCCCTCACTCTGAAAAGAAGTTATCTAAAGTCACCAGTTGGAATCAAGACTTACCTCACTGATGCTTTTTTGAATGACGATAAGAAGGGGAAAAAAAAAATCCCTTTTAATCCAAAAACTCCGTATTTTCCCCCGCAGACATCAATATCCAGCCCTCACAAGTTCTGCCACTGAGAATAAAATCCAAGAACAACTTTTCTACTTGATCCCCTTCCCTTTGTTTCCATGAGCTGCAGCATGTTAGCGCCCTCTGAAAAATCAAAGGATCGCTTTCCCAGGTGATAGGAACGGCTCTTAACCATTTCCTGCCTGCACCAGGGCTCCTCCCAACCTCCCAGCTCTGTAATTCAACGAACCAGGCGCTAAAATAAGATAAGCCCAGGAGTTTCGGCTTGGATAGCTGTAAGAATCGATAACGAACTTCCGAGTGACTCCTTGGATGGTATCTGATCAAACTATTTCAGCAGCAGTCTCCTGTCCTCCACATATCAGCCACTTTAAGAGAGGAAACTGCCCAGAGTTGTGCTGTTAAATCAATAGGATTCCCTACCTGTCCTCTTCCTGAGGTGAGGGATGATGGGACACCGACACCAAAAACAGAACAAGCCTCCAAACTGGAGCCAAAATACCAGGGTCAGGCAATAAGTGAGCACATTTAAATAAAGAAAAAAGGGATGGCCTCAGCCTCGAGTCATGGGGAGAGGCCAGGAGCTCGTTACCTCAAAGTCAAACAATTTTGCCATCATTCAGCTTGTAAGTGGTTTGGGGTTTTTTTTTGCTGACACTCCTTTCTATACAGAGATTTACAGAAACTGAGTATCTGCCAGGTTATGGAGAACAAGGACAAGAGGCCAGCTGTCGCTTTCCAGCTGCTATAATTATTCCAGATTTACATGGAAAACCTTCAAGATTTGTCTCGTGTCCATCACTCAGCAGCAGGGGGAATAGCACAACACTTGTTGCCGTGCAGAAACCTCAGAGGCTGCACTGAGAGTCACCTCCACCCCCAAAATTCCATCTGAAGGGGCCCCTGAGCACTTACACCCTGCATTTGTTTGGGAGAGGAGGCTCGGGGAGGAACCTCCTCACTGCCCACAATTACCTGGAAGGAGGTTGTGGTGAGGCGAGAGGACAAGAGGAAATCTTTTCTACTGGACCTGCAGGGAGAGGACAAGAAAAAATAGCCTTACAGTGAGATAGGAGATGGAGATTAGATATTAGAAAAAAATGTTTTCACTGTTTGGGTGGTCAGGCATGGGCAGAAGTTGCCCAGGGAGGTGGTGGGGTCAGCATCCCTGGGGGTGTCTGGATCTGGTGCTGGGTGATGGGGCTGAGGGGTTGCAGGGGCAGTGCTGGGTGCACAGCTGAACTTGACAGTCAAAGAACTACAGAATATCCTGTGTGGAAAGAGACCCCTCAGGATTACGGAGTCCAACTCCTGACACTGCACGGAACACTCCGAGAATCCCACCACGTACCTGAGAGTTCTTGAGCTCTGTCAGGTTTGGTGCCATGACCACTGCCCTAAGGAGCCTTGTTCAGTGCTCACCCACACCCTGGGTGAACAACCTCTTCCTGACATCCAACACAAACCGCCTTTGACTCAGCTCCAGCCATTCCCTCGAGCCTTGTCACACACGAGACAGAAGAGATCAGCACCTGCCCCACCTCTTCCCCTCATGAGGATGTCGCAGACCCTCAGTCTCCTCCAGGCTGAACAAACCTAGTGACCTCAGCCACTCCTCTGAAGACTTCCCCTCCAGACCCTCCACCATCCTTAAATGATCTTTAAAGAGATCTTAGCGCTCTCTTGCTACTTTAACGATTCCCTCTCCGCACCACCCGCCCTCGCTTTTCCCCCAGCGCCTCTGAGGGGAGCCGCCGCCGCC
>VZTA01011445.1:73124-104434 GCA_013398855.1 Mohoua ochrocephala
AGGCTGGAAATGGCGCCCCGCTCGCGGGGCAGCGGCCGGGCCTGGGGCGGGGAGTGCGAGGCGGCGGGGTGTCCCTCAAGGTCACGGGCCGCAAGGCCGGCCCCTTCCTTCCCTCCTCCGAGTCCGCCCCTGGGTGGGAGGATGGCCGCGCCGCTGACCCGCCGGGACGAGGCGGCCGCCGCTCCCCGGGCTGAGGGGGCACCCACAGCCGTGCCTTGCACCGACACCTCGTCCCTGCACGGACCCCCCACCCCTGCATGGACACCCCCGCATGTAACACGGCATCCCACAGCCACGGCTTTCGGGGTGCCCAGCCGCCCCTGCCCACATGTATTCCCGGGATTTAAATACCTGGAGATGCTCCGCTCCGCGGGATCCCAACAGGATCAGGGCGTGCAGCAGCTGCTCCGGATCGCAACTCCTCCAAGCAACAGGGTGCACAGGCAGCAGCGGCTGCTGTCGGGATGCACAGCCCAAAATCTGTGTTTCCCCAGGGTCGGGGTGCGTGATTGCACACCCCGGGATCTTCCTGCCTTCGCCATGCACAGCCACACATAGAAACCCCTTGGGAGTCAGGGTTTGTGCATCCACGCTTCCCGTGGGAGCTGGGATGTGCGTGCACCCCTCTCCTGGTGCCAGGGCACGCAGAGAGGCACATCCGCCAAGTTTTGGGGTGCTGAGATTTGCATCTCTCTGTGTGCAGGGGTGCCCGAGGTGCAGACACACACACACACACGCCGCTCCTGGGGCACCTCCCAGGTGTAGGAAGCGAGCACAGGGTGATGGAAACACGGGAATTCCCAGGCTGGGATGGATCTACACGGTTTTTCCTCCCTTTCTCTGGAACAGGGAAAGCTGCTCCCTCAAGCCTCAGAATAGGCAAGACTAAAAGCATCCCTGGAAGCATTCGAGGAGTATGTTAAGGTTTTACGTGCATGTTTTGGGGTTATTTTAGTTGCAAATAAACTTTGTTTAGACCGCAGATCAAACACTGTCAAACAACAGGCAAGTTGTTTTTCTTTCTCTTCCATGCAGATGTGGGTTACTACAAAATATAAATACTTCACCTGGTGTCTCCTACCCAGTTTGTTTCGTGCCAAAGCAGGAGCTAAGTGAAAAGAAGCATTTTCCCTGACATTTTTAATCTAATCTAAGCAGGATATTCAGTGTTAGCCTTTTGTGTTCACAGCCCAACCTTTGCAGCAAGAAAGCAAAGCCCACAGTTAATATTTGTAGGATGAGAACTTGCTGCCAAAGACAGGTCGATGCTCACAGCTGTTTCAAGAGACATGAATTCAGTCCCTGCTCCTCTAGAGCTCATTTTGGGTACAGATTGCCCAAAACATTGAACCAGTGATCAGGGCTTCTTGGTTTGTGGGAGTCTGGGATGGCAGTGGTATTTTAGGATATTGATCAAAAATCAGGCCCTCGGATCTCAGTTTGGGTGCAGTGAACATCTGCTTTGATGAACTTAGCCCGTTAGCTTTATTCTAAGTAAGGTGTATATTTAGTTGTGATTTGTTAGTCAGTGCTCATGAGGAGCTTTCCAGCTGCTGGGGGAAAAGATTTTCCATAAATGTAAAGTATTACTCATGACATTGTTTTGAAAATTAGCCATACCTCCAGTTTTAGGTGCAGTTTAACATTCAAGTCATGAGATTCTCCTAACAGCAAGGAAATTTGCTTTTCAGAGTTATCCCTGCAGCTCCAGCTTAACTCCTGCTGCTGCTGAAGTTCACAGAAATGATGATTTTTAAATTAATCATGATTATTTCTCTCTTTCATCTTCAGAGTTTGCTGCAAACAATGATCCTCGCGGAGGAGTTTCCTAACTATTACTTTGCTAACTTTGTTTAATAAAGGGCAGGGAATGTGGGAGTTTACAAGTCTGAGTATTGCAGGAGTGAGTTCCACCTCCTGGAGCCAGCGAGGGCTTAATTCGAGGGAGCTTTTGAAAACAAAACTTGGATTTCTGAGCTGGGGTTCACCCCTGTGCTCTGAGCTCAGAGCGAGCTCTGCTCCCGGGGCCATTCCAGCAGCAGCCTTATCACGGAATGCCCTTCAAATGCCTGCACTCAGGAATAGCTGCTTGGCTTCCAGCACAGCCACATGTTTGTGTGAGTGCCCAGGGCCAAGCAAGGCACCATTTTCAATAAACACACCGATATTTACAAATTATTCCTTAATGCTGAAGGTCATCTCAGCTGAAATTGTTGTTTCTCTGCTGTGAAATACTTTCCTCCATCCTGCTCCCGTGGGCAGAACCAGGTCATTATGTTCTTTTCAGACTGAAAAGATCTTGGTGTAAAAAACTGCTTTTGTGTAATACAGGTGTGTCCAGCGGGATACTTTTCCCAAAAGAAATGGAGATTTTCTTTCCCTATTTTTTTTTTTCCTGGAAGAAAGCTTTGGGCTGGAGATCCAGTTGTCTTTGGATCTCCAAGTCAGTAATTAAGGGTGAAAAGTTGACATCTGAGGCAGGAAAAGGCTGAAATTTCCAGCTTATAAGTAAATATATGTGGTATAAATACCACATTTAATATTTTAGTGTTTCAGGAGAACCTTGTGACAGAATTAATTTTCTTCACAGTGGCCACTACGGGGCTGTCAAAAAAAAGGCAAATTGAAGGAAGTGATCTTAGGAGAAAGAAGCAAAAACCCATTTGAACTTGTCAGATGTTGGAGAGGATCCCTTAAATGCATCAGATTCCTTGTCCTGGTCATCTGGAAAAGAAGAATAATTCCTTTAACACATCACTTTAAAAAATCACAGTTATCTCTTGGTCTGTGTGCTCTGATGTAAAGGGAGGTGATGCTATTTTGAAAGTGTACTTGGAGAAGCCGAATAAAGATTAGATAAGGAAAGACAGTGAAATTCTTCTGTTTCCAGGCAAGGGAAACGTGGATGTTGTACAGAGAGCCTGGATCCGTGTCCTTACACGATGCCAAAATTTGGAATTGAAATATTTCCTGGCTGGTTGTTTCCTACCACTCATCTTTTTTTTTTTTATTCCCAAATTAGCCTTTCATGCTATTTTTCCTCTTGAAAGACATTTCACTTTTCCTTTTGTAGAGCTGTCTTTAAAAGCAGCACGGGAACATATGGCAGTTCCTTTCCCTTTTACACCGTACACAGTTTTCTTCTGCACGTTTGGGGTTGGTTTTTTTTTGCTCTTTTTCCCTCCTGACTCTCTACACCAGGGCAAAGACAACGGGTTAAAAAGAGGAGAAACAGGCAGCAAAAAGCAGCCGTGGAACTGGGAATAACCCCGTGGATAAGGCGTGGTTTAACTGTATCTAGTGAAACGATAAATCTCCCTCCGTGGGGAAGAGACTCAGTGGGAAGTTTTTAGCAATATGTTGTAACTGCATGGTGTGATACTATAATTCAAATGAAACTCGTGGCTGCCTTCCCTGCCTTGGTGGGAATTGCAGAGGCTCAGTGCCCTGTCCTTGTTCCCTGCAGGGGGCTGGGCTCCTCGGCCCGCAGAGCCCGCGAGGACAGCTGGTTAAAATCCCTCTTCGTGCGCAAAGTCGATCCCAGGAAAGACGCCCACTCCAACCTCCTGGCCAAAAGAGAGACCAGCAGTCTGTACAAACTCCAGTGTGAGTGATGGCTTTGTGCTCAGCAGCACCGTTCCTCCTCCCCTCTGCCCCTGCCTGTCTCACGGCCCTCTTGTTGTTGTTGTTGTTGTTGCAGTTCACAATGTCAAACCCGAATGTCTAGAGGCCTACAACAAGCTCTGGTAAGTGTGTGAGTTCTCTTTTCACCTTTTAGACGTTGTTGATTTGATCATAATTATTTGATCGTATTATATCATCATTATGTAGAGGGGAGGTGACAAAATTCTGCTTTTTTTAGGATTTGGTATTAAATAAATCCTATGAAAGAGTAAAAAAAGTCCTGTACTCAGTTCACCCCGCTTCCCTCTTGGAGGTGTCCTTTTCTAAGCTGCAGCTGAGGACGATTCCTGTCGTGGGAGCATTTGTTGGAGCAGCTCTCCCCCTTCCCTTAGTGGTCTGTAAAGTTCCTGCTGCACTCAGGGAAAGGTGGAATGTTGGCATTCCCACTGCAGCTGCCAGCTTGAGGATGGGTTTTGTCTGCACCCTGGAAGGAAAGAGACATCACTGGTGACTAAAACCACACCAGTGTTAAACTCCAGTAGAACTTGGAGATGTTAAAAACCCAGGAGTTGATCCTTCTCAGCTCATTTATATCCCTCTGCACAATTCCTGTTGCTGAGCTGCTCTTCAGGAGTTCCACAAACCCTTGGATGGGGTCTCTGCTATGGGGTGATTCCCTCCAAAGGGAGCAGAACCGCGACAGCTTTCCCAAAAAGTCCCAGCTTTAGAACACGTAGGAATTAATCCCATTTGAAATTGACTGCTTTAAGAGTGAAAGTGCAGAAATATCACTCCTTTTCTGCCTCCACAATCCCCCCTCTGGAGCCAGAACAGCTGCCCTGAAAGAACTGGGGGTTTAAATTTGGGGATGGAGCGAGCCTCGCACCCAGCAGTGCTTTTCTCACTGACTGTGCCCAACTTGCCAGTGAAATAAAACATTCTCAGCGTAATGACACCCTTCTGCAACCACCTCTGAAGTGTGAGCACAGCAGCTGGGCTGGAGGGTGGGGAAGGAGTCCCAGCTCCCAGTTCATGTCCTCAGCTCTTACTGGGTGGTTGCAGAGCTCATCTGCCACCTCTGTGCCTTCTTGTGTTGGGCTGGATCACCCAGAACTGTTTTCCCTGCTTTAAAAGCATAAAAAGCCACTAGAATAACATTCAATCAAGGTATTTTTAGCTTTTTTGTTGTTGTTATTGTTTAAAAAAAAATAGATGCACAGGAAAGGACAATTAGCATTCAGCCAGCTTGCTGTTTAAAAGCTGAATATAAACACGTCCAATTATGCAAGACAGGGAACCACTTCTGTGCAGTATTTCATGAGCTGCCTAAATGCTGAGTGAGAGCAGAGATTTCTATTTTCAAGGAAAGAGACAAACAGCAAAGAAAGAAACTGCTGACAGCAGTCAGATGAAATATGTGTGGTTAGATTGATTCTTTTCCAAAGCAAATTGAAGTATTTCAGGGAAGGAGACGACTTGAGTAAAGTAATAAACAAAATTAAGCCTCTCTGAACTTCCCTCCTGCCTCTCCCTAAATAAATAATAAAAAAAAAAGGTTAATTCTGTATCAAATCAGAATGAGGATTAATCATTAGGTATTAATAAATAATGTAATGAAGGCAATTACAAGAGTATTTCAAGAATCACTGTGGTTAAGGGTCCCTTCTGAAGAATTAGGGACAGGTTTTTTTAAAAGGTGTTCTGTGGGCATTTTTTCTCTAATGTTTTCTCTAGAATTATGCAATAATTTACCATTCCTCTTCAAAGCTGCCTTTCCAGGATCTCCTTCTGCTCTGCAGAAATGAACTGATGGCGAAACATCCTTGAGAATGTCCTTGGAGAGTCATTTTATCATATTATTTACACTGGCTAGTGAGAGAAATCTCGAGGTACCAATTGCTAATGAGATTTGCTCAAGGTTGTCTGGAAAGTCAGTGGCAGAATCAAGAGGAAAACTCAATCTCTAATGACTCCCAGCCTACTTTTTATTGCTTGATACTGTGCAGAGACTCGTTCCCTGTGAGCCAAACTGAGGAAGAAGGGTAATTATTCGGGGAAAAATAGAAAAGGCAGAGTTCAAGCAGACTAATTGACTGATTCATCGAGGCACAGTGCAGGGAAAGCTGTCTCGGCCAAGTCAGCAATCAGCAAAACTGAATTTCCTCCTGCTAATGTGGGCCACTTGTAAAGTTTGGAAGGGTGTTAGAAATCCTGGGAACACTCAGACAGGAGTTTTGTGCTGGAGGTGTTTTTAAGGCAGTTTCACTGCTGACCAGTGGGTAAGTTACCTCAAAGTAAGAGCACTCTGTGAAATTAAAAAGCAATCCTCTGAGGTGCAGCCATTATTTCATTTATCAGATTATTTTAATCATTCAGCTCAGCAATTGTAACTGGTTTAGAAGAGTGTGCTGTCTAATTTCTGTGCATTCTTCCCTCTCCTTGAGGGGAGCAAAGAAAAGCTTTTCCTCCAGCAAAGAAAAGCTTTTCCTCAAGCAAATCTCCCACGTAGGCTGAATTTTCTGTGAGATACCCTGATATTTGTTTTCCTGATGTGTTGGATAACCTTTTAGATAGACATAATTATTTAGACCAACCTAATTTACTGCATCCAAAGAATCCTTTGGTAAAGATTCTGAAAGAATGGTAACTCTCACCTTAATTCTCCATGGGGGTGGGGAGGGTGTAACCACCTCCCCCTGCCTGGAATTCGATATTTCAACTTTCTCCTGTGCAAAATAAACCTTGTGAATGTTCCTAGCATGATGCTGTGTGATTCATATATGGACTGTGGCCTCCCTGAAGGCAATGCAACCCAGTGTCTGTGTTCCTTGTTTTCAAGTCAAGAGGTGCTGCCAAAGATTCATGAAGAAAAACACTACCCTTGTGCTCTGGTGGGGACTTGGAACACGTGGTACGGAGAGCAAGATCAGGCTGGTAGGAGATAGAAGTACAACCCGATGTAAACCCATGTGCTTTGGCAGGTTTCTTCTTTTTAAATCATCTCTGTTGACACTCAAAGCCTGGGGGGCAGCGTGTCCAGGGAAAAAGGGGGGTGTGTGCATCACTTCTCAGCTGGTTTCAGTGTGCCCTGCTTGCTTTTGTCGTGCTGGGTTGGACAGCAAAGCGTTCGTTCCTTCGGTTTTGTCTGGTTTTTAATCTGTTTTCCTGTTTTCCAGGTGGTGATGGTTGTTAAAATTAAAAGGGTTTTGGGGAAATGCTTGTAAAATGTAGTCCTGTGGGCACAGTTCCTGAATATTTTAGGGGTAACTCTTGCAAAAGGCAGAGTTTATCCCTCTTTGGGCGGTATAAAAGCTTTGCTCAGCCTTTCAGACTCTTTAATTTGCTGTATGATAATGAAATGCAAATCATTCCAACCCATCTGCCTTGTAAACGTTACGTTAAACTTTACTGGGGGAAAAAGTAAAAATATTTCTGTTCCATGTTCATACAAGGATACTGCCTAACTATGAAAACAAACTGGAACTAGGCATGACTGAAGAGCTGCTCCAGAGGTAACTCCAAAGAGTCCAGCCTAGAGAGAAAACCTGAAAAACGCCCTGGGAATTGGAAGGAATGGGAAGCCACAGATCCAAATCCGTAGAGGTTCCCTTCTGAGCCGTGCCAGGATCGGTGCTGTCGCTTCCTAATTAAAAAACAAACTCCTGCACACTCCAATTCTCCCTGCATTGCCAACATATTGCAATATTGACACTGAACAAATGCAGGGAATTCACAGCAGCTAAACCAAACTGTGTCTGAGAGCCAACCCTGCGAGTTCAGGGGGAATTGGGGATGATGGAAATGGGAATTCCTTAGGCAGCTCTCAGTGGCTGCTTTTGTAAGAGATGAACACGGGCTGGATCCGTCACTGCATCCCCAGCCTGCCTTGGAAATGTTCTTGCAGCACTGGAAGAAAGCAGATTATGGGGTTTGACTTGTTCAGTGCTGGGTTGGTATCACATGGATCCATCAAATCTGCCCTGGGGGTGAAGAAGATGATTTATCCTCCTGCAGCAGAAGCAGGAGGATCAGTCTGCTCTCACAGGGAAGTGCCTCCCATCAGCCTTGTTTGCTCTCTTGGAAAAGGCACAGAGCTGCTTAAGAGGGGAGAAAATAGTTTTTTATTATTCTGTGAGGTGAAATTATTGCCTCGCTGTGCTAAATGCTTGTAAATACATTTTTCTGTGATTTATTAAAGGGGTTTCTTCTGATTTTTTTTAAAGAGGGGAATGCTTTGAAAAAAATTGAGATGCAAACCTAGATACGTGTCCTGAAATTGTTTTTTATGGGGGAAATCCTAGCAAATGTTCAGTTATCTTCTGCTTTTATTAATGTTGAGCTCAGAAATAACATTTGCATCGTTTTTCGTGTCCTACAGAAAGTGTCTTGCTTTTGTGCTGGAGTAATTTACTGAACTGAAAATCTGCCCCTCTACTGCTCTTAGATGAAATTGGTATAAAGCACTTTTTTGGAACTCAGTCATCCTCTTCAACCGAATCTTAATTTCAATAACAGTCATGTCAAAGTCATCACATCTTTACTAGCATGGCAACAAAAAAAAGTCCTTCCAGAAATTTCCCTCTTACCCTCGGAGTAAATTGCAAACAATTTCCAAGAGAACCCCTTTCAAAAAGCAGATGATTCCATGATCCTTAAATTATCCCAATGTGTAGTGCTTTCCATTAATGAAAATCTATTTCCAAACCTGCTGCCTGGTTTTTCTGTTCTTGTGTAATTCTGTAGCCTGAGGAGCATTTGATAGTGTGATTTTTTAATTTTTTTTTCCATGAGATTTACCACTGGTCTGGGACGTCCCTTTGAAAAAAGTTGAATTTTCTCTGTTTCAGTTCATTTGTGGAGATATGAGGGAGGTTACCCAGCTCTCAATGAGGTCATGAGCAAACTTCGTCAAAATAAGGTAAAAACCACTGATTTTGTGATTTTGTTACTCAGGAGAGAGCAAAGAACAGGCAGAGAGAGAAAAAAAAAAGCAGATTTGTGCTGCAAAGTGTCTCATCCCTTCCTGTACGAGCCCAGAAACCTCTTGGAGAAAGGATTTATTGTCCCATTCACGTTTAATTCCTCAATACTTCATCTGGAAATCCTTGGAATTCTCAGATTCACCAGCGAGAATTCAGATTCCTTCAAGGATTTCACCCTCCCACAACCCCGACAGCATTAAAAAAACCCCAATCTAAGCCACCATATGCTGTCCTGCTGTTTGTTCTTGAAGAATGGAACCCATTTCCCACCTTGTTTTTTAGGAATTCACAGAATTCCGTAAGGAAAGGGGTAACATGCTCCTCTCCCGCAAGAACCAGCTCCTGCTGGAGTTCAGCTTCTGGAATGAACCCGTTCCCAGAGATGGCCCTAATATTTATGAACTGAGATCCTATCAACTCAGGGTAAGTTTCAGTTTTATTTTTATTTATTATTTTTGAAGCTCTGGTTTTATTTTTAATTATTATTTTCGAAGCTCTGTGCCGTCCTAAAAACCTTCAGAGGGTGTTTGTGGCAAACAGAGCTTGTCTGAAAAAGCTGCTGCTTATCAAATTCTGAGTCAGTGCTGCTCTCAAAGTGTGGGGTCTGAAGGGAAGGCAGGCTCCAACAAGATCCTGCTGGCTGAAACCCTGGGCTTGCTTTGAGGGATGCTTCAGAGATGAGTAAGAGGTGCTAAACAGAACAATTAGAGATTATTTTAATGTTCTTATCACTCAGAGGAAGGCGTCGTGTTAATACAGAGTGGTTTCCATCCAGAAATGCTGTGAAAATTGTCATTTTTATGTATTTATTTTTATTTTAAACTGCTTTAACAGTGTGTGTTGGTTTTTTGCAGCCTGGAACAATGATTGAGTGGGGGAATTATTGGTAAGTGTTGCCTTCAGCCCTGCTGTGCCCATGGGTTGAGAGATGCAGGTGTAGAAAAAAGCAAGGTGACACCAAAGCCACCAAATCCCCCCAGTTAAGGGGCTGCTGCTGCTCTTACCCCACTTCTCACACAGTCCTGTGACCCTTTGAGGAAAGAAAAAAGGAATTCTGTGCACAAACAGCACTCTGTGGTTTGGCTTTGCTTCCCAGAACCCTTTTAGTTTGCTGCAAAACCCTGGATTTTCAGCAGAAAGCTGCTTGGGAAGGGTGGCAGTTCCTCTGGGAAGCTTGGTTCATCTTTCACGAGATCACTTTTAGCTTAAATCTTGGCTCTTTGAGCTTTAAAAGTCAAGTTGCTTCTTGAAAAGCTGCTGAGCAGCACGTTTGTATTTTAATATATAGGTTAGAAGCGTTTGAGATATTTTTCTATTGATTATCTGCTTCTGATTTTGTCTTATTTTTAACCAATGTGAGCTTATTTCAGTTTACACCCACTGTCCTTGCAATTCTTCTGGTTGATAATTAAACAATTTGGAGTATTTTCAATTATTTGGACAAAGGTGAGGATTTAGATTTTCAGACTTGTCATTGATATAATTCTTTCAATGACAGGCATTTGAACAAATTGAATTTAGAATTTTTTACACAACAGGCACATCTCTACTGGTAAAAAAAATCTCTTTTATAACATCCAACAAGAGAAATATTTCTCTTATTGATGCAAAGATCCACGTGAATAAAAAGCTGGATCCCGCTACCACAAAATCAGTGGGAAATTGACGTGGCAAAGCTGATGGGACTAAAACTTGAGGATTTAGTTATAAAACCTGCTATAAAAAGGCCACTTTACACTGCTCCAGCAATTATCTCGGTCCTGAATCTGGTTGAAAAATATTAATGCAAATTTTAGTGAAACTCCAACAGGACAAGAGGTAAAATCTTAATTACTCAGCGCTGCATACGAGTGTGGTGCAGATTTTTCCTTACTTTTAATTGCTGTTAATTGCAGCAAATGCAATTTAACATTCCAGCTTCCCTTCCACTCCGTTTCCCTTCCAGTTTCCCCTGATTTCCTCCCCAGATCTGCAGGTTCTGATGTCTCTCTGCTCCTCTGCAGGGCTCGTGCAATTCGCTTCCGCCAGGACAGTAACGAAGCAGTCGGGGGGTTTTTCTCCCAGATTGGCCAGCTCTACATGGTCCATCACCTTTGGGGTAAATTCCTGTTTCTCTGCTTTTTTCTTTCACTGCCTTAACCCAGTCACTTTGCCCAGGAGGAAATATTATTTACAAAAGGCAAAGGAAATGTTTTACAAGTTGGGGTTTGATTTTTTTTAATTATTATTTTCCTAATTTGTCGATTTTTTAAATTTTTATGTAGGCAAATCTCTTCTTCACCAAACAAGAATTGCACATTTCATGTTTTGTTCTGTTCCTACCACAGTTTCTCCTGTCCTTTCCTCTTTGTTTGCTCTCAGTCCCACAACCATGACCCTGCCACCCCAATTGGTGCTGAAATCAGGTTTTTACAGTTCCATTTCAAGCCTCACGTCCACCACAGCTGCCGAAAGGAAAGCCAAGCTTTTATTTCCATTCCTGCACGGAGCTGTTTTGGGTTTTCTCTGCACATTTGTGTTCCTAAACACCCCATTGAAAAATAATAATTTGTTAGAAATGACTCCATTTTTTCTTCATATCCCAACAATTCAGAATATTGTTTAGAGTTGTACCCCTGCATTATCTTACCTGTGTCCAGGAGTTCTCTCCTCCTTCCCAGCTCCTGTTTGTGCTGCTCTGGGAGCTTTTCCTTCTGGCAGAGAACTCCTGCCTTCCTTCCTTCCTTCCTTCCTTCCTTCCTTCCTTCCCTCCGCTCCCAGCCTCCTGATGATTCCTCTTTGGAATGCTTTTAAGGGATCTGTTGCTGTTCAGAAGGCAAAGGAATCACTCTGTGCTTGTTTTCCCCAGCTTACAAAGACCTGCAAACCAGGGAAGATATAAGGAATGCAGCGTGGCATAAACCTGGCTGGGATGAACTGGTCTATTACACAGGTAACCCATTAACTCCTCTGGAATGCTGGGGGCAGACTTTGGGCTGTGCCATCCTCTCTGCTCCTCAGCACATCCCACTGGGAGGAAAAGTTCTTTATCTCAGAGGGAATCACTTCTTTGTGTCAGTTTTTAATTCTGTGAGGGCACGGAGGGACGTTGCACTGAGCTGCAAAGTGAGTTTTTGCAGCTGGTTGTGCTTGGAAAAGTTGTCCAAGTGCTAAAAAATCGCTGCATGGATGTTAAATTTTTTATACCAGCACTTCTGTGGAAGAACAGATTTGTATAAATGCTTGTCCAAAGGTTTAGGGAGCCAGGAGTGAAATTTACCTTTCTATGAAATGATTATTTCGAATATTTCACGAAATGCAGGAGCCTCGTTAAATGCCTTGCTGGGAAAAGGGAATTTAGACTTTGGAACTAAAAGCCAGGAGATCTTTGAGATCAAAGAAAGCTGTCATAACAAAACTCCCAGAAGTGTGCCAAGAATGTCAGGTTTGGGTTCCATAGGGCACGTTTCAAAGGAGGTTACACCAGAAAAATGTAGGATGGCTTCCATTTTGGTGAAAAGAATGGAAATATTTGTCTTTAACCGAGCAGAGAGATGATATTAAAGTCATTTATTCCCAAAACTACCGTGCTGCAGGGATGATTACTGAATGTGCTGAACTCTGTCAGTGAAATTAAAGCCTCTCTCCTTTTTTTTTCCAGTGCCCACAAATCAGGAGATGGAGTCCAGAATCATGATACCCTTGAAGATTTCTCCACTTCAGTAAAGTCACTGATTTTCTTGTGCCTACATTGATAAAGTGACAAGTATTTGTCTTAATTTATGGTATACACTGTATATCATAGTCTGAAATATAAAAGTACTGTATTGAGCTTATAAAAGAGACCTCTTTTCTTCAGAACCCACGACCTTCTGCTCTGAGGGGGGGAAAAAAAACAAAACAAGACTGTGATTAAAAGGTTGGTGAATTGAAAACAAGTCCAAATCTGTGGGACAGCTCCCCCAGGTAAAGTGTGGCCTCCAGGATTTCAAATCTCCTGTCACACAGGCACTGCCCAGAGCTCAGTAACAGCGTTGCTGGGAGGCATTTAATGACTGCAGCTTTGAAAAACAACCAAAAAAGTGGGAGTTGAAACGAGCAGCTCTGGAGAAACGAGAATTTCATCGCAAATTGCCAAACTCTGAGAAGCTCTGGGAAGAAAAAAAAACAACAACCCCTGGCTGGGGTGGAGCCAAGTGGCTGTTTGCAGTCATTAACTGGGGATAATCCTGTGTGGCAGGGGATGGGGTGTGGACACAGAAAGGGGCATTTGCAGGGTCTCTGAGCACACCTTGGTGTGGCAGCACCCCCGAGATGGTGCCAATCCCACTCGGGGTGACCCACACGGGGTGACCCACATGGAGTGACCCACACGGGGTGACCCACGCTTTCCCCACACACACACACACACACTGCCAGGAGACGTGGTTGGCCCAACACCCTGCAGAGGGAATCCATTCACTCCAAAAGCATTTCCCCTCCCCAACCAGCTCCCGAAATCTGGGAAAAGGGGTTGAATTTCATAAGCAGTGCTGATTCAGACTTGGAAGGAGGTGGTGGTGGGGGTCTCACTCCCCCTGGCTGGGTTGGCATGTGGGGTCAGTGGCGTTGGCGTTTCCGTGTACCGTGGTGTCTGGTTCTGTTTTGGTTTCACTTTTAGACTAGAATGTATCCACACTTCTCGGTGTCTGCAACGATGTGAACATCCTGTTAAGTGACAGTAATATTTTCTCTCTCTCTCTCTCTCTCTCTCTTTCTCAAGTGGCTCCAAGAATCAGTGTGTAACATACTGAATGTACAAATCAGTTCTGAATGTCCAGTTTGTACATTTCGAGACGTTTTCAGGAAGAACATATCAGTCAATAAAATCCTTTTAATTTTCACTTTTTTTTTGCTGGCACCTCCTGTGTGTTGCACCACCTGTGTTTTCTCTCCTCTCGCAGTGGTTAGTATGGAAAATTCTGAATATTTCACCTTAATTAACCGATGTCACTTCTCTGGGTCAGGGGCAGCATTTCCCAATGTTCTGCTCTGCTTCTCCAAAAGGAATTTACAATCTCTTCGTCACATCCCTGAGTGTTCTAGAGGTCCTGAGTGCTGTGGTGATAAAGAACAAAACCCTTTTCCTTTTGATTTTTCTCCACAGATTATGCTGCATTTTTCAGGTGTGGTTTCTGCCTTCATGAAATCCACTGCACTCGTGCCTCCCCTTGAATTTCCTCTTGAACAAAGTCAATATTTGATCTGGTTCTTGGCTGGCTTTATATTTTCCTCCTGTTATCAAGTGATGATGGGATTTTACCGAGTCAAATTCTCTGCTGTATCAGCTTAAAGTTGCTCAGTGGGCCAAGGAAATTATTTGAGCTGATCCTTGCCATAAATCACCCCTGAGCAGTGAGATCACCTGGGGCTGCCGCTTTTCCAGACTTTTGGGGCTACAGAAGGAAAAAAGGGAGGCCAATATCAGCTTCCAGTCGTTGTTCTCTCTCCCAGCATCCTCCCAGATTTCTTTTCCCTGGAGAATTGTCCTTCCCACCCAGCAATCTCAGCCAGAGACAAACAGCAAAAAGCATTTTTGGAGCTGTGGGGTTCTGTGTTCTGATGAGATCGGTGGTTTGTACCTTCAAGGGCCACCAAGTTTTGCTTGAATAAGGACTCAGGAATAACTGGGTGTCCTGTGGGGTGACAGAGAGCAGGTCCCTCACCCACTGCCAGGCTCTGAATTCCCCCTGGAGCTGCATCCATGGGTTATGGAAGTGCCTCCCCTCATTGTGAGCTTCCTGCTCATGCTCTGGCTGCCAGCAGGGATGGGTTAATCCCTGTTGTTTTACCTGCAGATAAAACCATTCCTGTTGTTTTACTGACAGATAGCAATGCAAACCCAAATGTCAACAGGTAATGCCAAGCTTCCCTTGTTTCCCTTTGCCTGAGCTTGGTTTTCCCAGGTTCTGTTGGGATTTTCCCTCTTAATTCCATGGCTGAGTCTGAGTTTTCCTCGGACAAGCAATTCCTCAGCATTTCTTACAGCAGAACCACTCGAGTTCAGAGCTCAGAGCTGAAGGGTTATTAAGTGGGGGACAATTCCTGGAAGGGCCTCTGGCAACTCTCAACTCTTGTTCCACTGCAACAACACGATTAAAACTCGGGTTTAATTATCCCGGAGAAGGCTGCAAACTGTCCCTCGTGCAAATCTATCATTCAAAGCAATCCTGCCTCCTTGAATAATCACATCAAAAGGCTTTAGGTGAAGGCTGGTGGTCAGGAGAGCCACGTGGAGATCAGCCCCTCCCTGTCTGACCTGTGCTGCTCCCCAGACTTTGCCCTGCTGCCGCGCTGGGATGTGTTCAGGCAAATCTGTAACACCGAAAACTTTCCTCACCCCGCTTTATTCCCCGCTGGGTTTTTTCCACTATTTCGCAGACAAAACAGCTGAGCCTCTCCCTGAGCTCAGCAATCCTCCTGCTGCCTCCTGGGCTAGAGGTCAGCCTTGATATTTGCCCAGTGGAAGGGGAGGGGGGGGATTTTTTTTTGTCCGAGCCAGTCCGACCTAAAGAGCTGTTGTGAAATCCCTGGCATGGCCCCGCAGTTTCCATAGTGCCCCGACTGGCAGAAGCTCCTGCTGTGAATGTTAACGTCCCTTCCAGGGCTCCTGGCTGGGGCACTGGGGGAATTTCAGAGCCCTGAGCCGTGTCCCAGTGCCTGGAGCTCCAGCTGGTCTGCTCCATGTCAGATTTTATTTCCTTCGTGGCCTTTTCACTCCGTGACAAACAGCGACCAAACTCCTTCGCTTCCTAACTGTGGGACTGCCCAGGGACACGGTGGGAGCAGGAGGGCTTCAGGCTTGCCCTGCTCGTGCAACCTTGCCTGAACAAAAGCAGGATTGTCCAGGAGCTGCCCTGGGAGCTGGCTGGGACTTCTCTCAGGAAGAATTTCAAAGAGCCCATCTTTAACACTCGCAGAAGTTCAGGGGAGCGCTGCCAGCCATTGTCTGCCTTGGCTTTCGTGGGGTTTGCTAAACTCTGACAGATCCTCTGGGGCTCTTACATGTCAGCCTTGCTGCAAAAAGCATCACAAGTCTGGTTCTGGATTTGTTTTCTGGTTCTGGATTTGTTTTCTTTTAACCTTTCTACTCTTAATGCTGTTGTAACTTCAAGTCAAACACTTTGGACAGCATCACTTCTGTCTGCGCCCCTCACTCTGGGCTGGGTTAACTCCTCTTTCCCCCATATCCTCCCCAGGGATGTCACAGAATGGGCAGAACCAAAATCTGCTTTCATTGCTGGTGATGCTTTAACAGTTGGACAGCAAAGCTGTCTCGTGGCACCTTGATTTAATCATAACAAATCAAGGAAATTTAATTGTGAAAAGCAGCGATTCTCACGAGACAATGTGAAATTTGGGAAGGTGGGGGCATCCCTTGTTTCTGTTCCACCTTGTTTCTGTTCCATGTGGTGGGGGTGAAAGAGAATTGCCACACTTCAGTTTCTGGAAGAATACTGGGGTTCTTTGTAAGAAGATAAAAACCTCTGTGGGTGTTTTTTCCCCAGCACAAATCCTGTCACGTTTACCCATCTCTCTCCTGTGCGTTGCAGGGATGGAAGGAAGGGGAAGGTGTGATGTGTTCTAACACTGGTGACGATTTTCACATCCTCACAGGTGAGATTCTTACAAGTCAGGGAAATAAAGGTCCCACGATGTGAGAAACACACTCAGGAGAGCTGTCAGCGTTTACCAGGTGTGTTCTCTTGGATCAGACACTCCTTAAAAAACCAGGATCCATCAGCTGGAGCTCAGAGGAATCCTTAGAACAGGTCAGGCTTAACCCTAACACAGTTTAAGGGTGGTTAACCCACGTTGGAGGCAGAGGAAGGAACTGAAGCTTCCCAGAATTTCCTTTAGAGGTTGATGAATTCGCTCCCATCCAGTTCCAGCTGATGGGGGTTGGTGAATAAACAAAACAGTTCCAGGAACAGTGGGAAAAAAAATCACAACATCACCAATTTGGAGTTGGATTGGAATGTTGTAATGAACAATGGGAACCACTCCATCCCTCACCTGAGGATGTTTCTTGGACAGGGATGAACGTTGGATCTGTCTCAAGATTTCCATGCAACTCCTGTCCCAGACAGGTTGAGTAACTGATGTTGAGTAACAGGTGGCAGCTCAGGTTCTCTGTAGCCATAATTTAATGAAATCAGAGATATTTTAGTGATGTTTTCCACCTGCTCACTGATTAACCTGCTCCTGAGATTCTGTGCAGTGAAAGGTACTTGCCAAACTGTTCAGCTTCTAGCCTGAATTATTAATTATTATTATTATTATTATTATTATTATTATTGATGAGGTAAAGTTCTTGTTTGTGGCCCTGTTCTTCTTTAGCCACCCAAAAGAAGTGGAGGCTTTACTGATGAAACAGCAGATGTGCAGTATGGACCAGGAGATGATCCATTAAGGTGTTTTTAATTTATTATTTTCTATGTTTGCTCTTCACTTGGAAGTAAATAATCAATTTCCTTCTTCCACCATGGCAAAGCTGTATAAAAAATCTCACCCATTCTCATCACAAAAGATTTGAGTAGAACGGCGCCTTGTGCCACACGAGCCAGAGCAGAAGGCCCCCAACTCCCAGAATCATTAAAAAAACTCCAGCCCACAAAAGTTTGCAAACAAATAAATGTTTAATGGCATTGAATAATGGATTTACAGGTGTTAAATAGATTATTTTACACGAGGATTTATCGCTCTTCCAGCTCCTTTAGCAATTCGTCGAAGTGGGTGATGTACCATTTTGCTTTCTCCTTTACTTGCTTTCTGACTACATTGCCTCCAAATCCAATGAAACAATCCTGGAAAAAAACACAAGGAATGGTCACATTGATTATTGCAGGCCCATGGAGCTTCTCAGTAATTAAGTTGACTTTTAAGATTGGATTTTAAAATCACAGCGTTCCTCCCTGCCCTGTTTTCCTTTGCATGTTCATTTTTCAGATGTATTCATTAATCTGCAGCACTATGGAGTTTTTCTCAGTGCCTCGTAGCTTCCAGATGGTTCAGATCTGAGATTTTTACTGAGAATCTGATGGAAATGTGATGCAATTCCATTTAAAAGCAAGTAAACATTGGATCACGCACGAGCATCCCACAATTACCCCTCTGCTGTTTATCTTACCTCTGTTTGCCTCATCTGAGAGATACCAAAAGCAAACATTAACCCTGTCCTCAATCATTAACCAGAGCAATCATCATTTCTACATCTCACAAACCCCCTGCAGTGAAAGTGCAGGGTTTAAAATTTCCACTCCAGCTTTTTTTTTCTTTTTTTTTTTTTTTTTTGCCTTGAGGTGGGAAGCATTAAACAAATCCTGAGCTGCTTTGGGGTCTTGGGGCACTTTTGTGTGGGGAAAGGAGCTGAAGGGGAGATGGAATCAAAATCTCTTGATGCCTTAGGTTTGAACTTTTCTATGTTTCAAACCCTGCCCTGCCTGGTGTGTGACTCTGCAGTTCCTTGTGCCCTGGGAGCTGCTGTTCTCTCCTGCTGCTCACACACAACAAACCTCTGCAGGCCCAAAATGTGTCAAGTCAAAGCCTCTAAAGGGGGGCAAACTTGGGCTGATTCCATCATGAACTGAGGTGATCATTGGAGAATGAACCCTGAGATGCAAATGAACCCAACTTATCAAAGTGGGAAGAACCCGTGAGCCAGGGCCCATCTTGGCTGGAGCCTCTGGACTGCCCAGGGTGAGCCTTTGAAGGCCTTCAAATAAATCCCTCCTTTTATTCTCTTAATTCTTGTCTGCTCTCTGTGTTCAAGGCATCACTCTCCCCTGGGACGTTTATAAAAGTTGTCTTTCTGTTCATTTTTTTACTAAAGAACCCAAACCTCACTCTTCTTTTTCACCCAAGGATTTGCTCAGAAGGAACTCAGGGTTGCAATACTCACTCCAGGGGGGCAGGCTTCCATGTCTGTAGCTCCATCTCCAATCATAACCACTTTCTTGAAATGGAACTGTTCTTTCAGGTGAGTGATAACCTTTCCTTTCCCCCCTGATTCAGCTGTTGGTTGTGTTTCATCAAATCCTGCATATTCTCCTAGAAAACAATGGAAGGACCAGTTGGAAATACAGATATTTTCTTGTCAATGAAGAAAGATCTCTTCCTGTGGTCCTGACTTCATGGCATGCAGTCCTGGAAACCTCACAGCATCCCAAATAAATAATTCCAAGGTAAGTTTGAGACTGGGATTTCACCCAAGTCTTCAGTGGGGGGAGGGATTTTCAAAGAAAAAATAAGAGAAATTTTCAGAGAAAAGCAGAAACCTGTCTGAGCAGTGCTACAAACCCATTCCCAGCCAGTCTGGTGTGAACATTCCAAAAGCAGCATCCAGGATGATGCAGACACAATGTAGGAAACCCTGAGCAAAGAACAACCTCAGTCACTACAGCTCTGCTTGGGCACTCCAGCTGAAAATCCAGAGCAGCTCTGCCACAAAAAGCCACTGAAAGGGAGGTTTGTGAGAGCAGCTCAGAGTAAGGAACTCCTTTAACTCGAAGGAGCAGGAGAAAATGAAACTCTGCTCTCAGCAGCTGTAACGAGTTTTACCTTTGGCACAGCTTGCAATTAAAAAGTAACTGCAGCTCTATTTCTTACATTGAAAATGACCTGAGCTGCTTTTTCCTAAGGTTTTGTAATTTTCCTGCTTGGAATTAGCTGGATCAATAACAGGACAGTGTCTGCAGCCCAGTACCTGACAGCTGGAACCCAAAAAAGTGCCGTTAATTAGCAGAGAAAGGAGATTTGAGGGGACTCTCACCGTTGAAGTAAAACTTGAGCCTGTTGGCAAAGACGTTTGCTGTGGGAATGTTCAGCTGCAAGGCCACGTGTTCCACAATGCTCTGAAACCCCCCAGAGACCAAGAACACCTGAACCCCTCGTTGGTGGAGTCTGCTCACCAGCTCCCTGAGGAGAGAGAGCACAAAGGTCACATAAATCCTTCCCAAACCAGGCTTTGTGCTGCTTTGTTGCAGCTTAGTTTGGGCGTGTGCAGCTCTCCAGCTCCATCCATGTCTGCTGCCCAAAGCTTTTCCTTCTTTCCCTTTCTTTGTGCACACACCTGGCTGGAAAGAGCTGGACAAAACCATCATTTCATTCCTCAAAAACAAGCACTCCCTAAAAATGTTTGTTTTCTTTCCACTTTCACATCAGTTCCCTCGAATGAGCGACAGCAGATCCAGTTCAGATTTTATTTTTTTTTTCTGCAGTAAAACAACAGCAAGAAAATGAATCTGGAATGCAGCAAAAAGCATTGAAGGGAATGTGAGATAAAGCCACTGCTCCAAAATTCAAAGTGGGCTGAAAAGTGCAAAGTGCAAATGTTTTGTAACTCGGAGTTGGTTCACCAGGGGCTGGATATTGATGCCATCTTTAGAAGAGGGCACCAGCTACAGAAAAGGAATCAAAAAGAGAAGTTTGTGGCCTCAGTTCATGTCAGCAGGACTTGAAGACAGTGAAAAGTTTCAGGCATTTGGCTCTGGAGGCAGGAAGATCAGCCTGCAGCAAGGGGAGCAGGCAAGTGGGAGAGCAGGAAGAGCAGAAACACTAAAGACTGAAAAGCAAAGCAGAGGCTTAAAAGGAGGACACCCAGAAAAGGAGGAAGAAAGGGAAGGAATGAAAAGGAGGAAGAAAAGGAAGGAATGAAAAGGAGGAAGAAAAGGAAGGAATGAAAAGGAAAATCACGTGATCCTGAACAAGGAAACAATGCTCTCTTTGTAGGTACCTCTAGCTGTCTTCTATAGAAAAAAAACAGACAAAATACAAGCACAGTGCCATCCAAAACTCCTTTTATATACTAAAAGTATTTTAGACTCGAAGCTATGGTCAGATTTTGTAGTAAAGAAATTATTTGGAATTGTTGGAAACAATTTGAATAGGGGGAAAAAAAAGTCCCCAGAGCTTTTCAGTTTAAATATTTAATGTTCATTCCAAACCTCAGGATGAATGAATGCACATATTTATGTGTGTTTGCTTAATGATTTCATGTTTTTAGGGACTTCAGAATGGGTAGCTCTGAGCAAAGGATGCCCTAAGCTGAGCCAGGGGTGTGACTGCACTGAGCAGAGTCAGAGAGAGGTAACAGAGCTGCAGACTAGGCCAAACTGAGGGAGGTATTAAATCTCCTCCCAGTCCCATCACCCCTGAAAAACCAGTGGTTGAACAGGTTCTTTTCCACGCCCATTTAATCCTCGAGCCAGGATCTGAGCTTGCTAGCCAAGGTGCCAGTTGATAGCTAAGACTTTTCTTTTTCCATGGATTGTTAACCCCTTGCCATGGATTGTTAACCCCTTGCCATGGAGTCAGGCTCCTGAGCCAAGCTTTGTGCACAGCCAGCGTGGAGATGGAGCAGGAGGCAACCCAAACCAGCTCTGAGATCTTACAGCATCACTGATGACACAGAATTGGGTTTATTGATTCCATCTGCTTCCTGAATACTTTCAAAAATAATAATAATGAAATTCTTACCTTATTCCTGGAGTTAGCTGAGGTGGGTTGTCAGATATTAATTTCTGCACTTGTTCGTAGGAGGGCCGGATGAGACCTAACCGTGCTGTTAGAGCTGCCTTGAATGTCACCGTGCCACCCATGGCTCTGCGGGTCCTGAGGGGACAGCCAAAAACCCACATCAGCCACGCTTCACCAGCTGAGGCTTCTCCCAACAGCAGAATGACAAGGAACCAGGTAAGAAAGCAGAGGTTGGAGGTTATACTGAGCCAAAAGATTGGTGGCATCCACTGGTAGGAGATCTCTAGGGATGGGAGAAGCAGGGAGGCAAAGGAAAATGGCTCCATTCCCTCTGGGAGGCCGGACTGGAACCGAATTCCTGAGCTGCAGCTCAGGTGCCCATCTCTGAACTTTGGCTACAAGCTTCAGCTTGCACCGTTTCCCAGCCTCAGAGATGGGCTGGGGGAGTTGTCCCCTCTCCTCCATCTCGCGGTAAGGTTTGCTCGTTCATAGCAGCGTTGGGTAGTGCTTAGCCAAGTCTAATGATGAGGGCTGGCTGCTCTTAGTCTATCAAAATGACCACGAGAGAGTTTTGTTGGGAGGCCTCACAATTCCCAACCAAGCCACTCCATCGTGCATTAACCCCACTCATCACCCCCAACCCCTTTATAAACTGCAATAACCCACGACAGAGTCAAACAACTGTAAATGATAAATTCATTAACCCAGTTTAATCCCATCCGTGGCTGTTTCTGCCTGCCCCTGTCCCAGTTCCCTGGCCATACGTACATCTCTGCCACGGCATCCCCGACCCCACAGAACTTGGCCAGCTCGTCGATGCCCTCCTCCCTGATGACGGTGCTGTCCACGTCGAAGCACACGGCGTCGGCGCTGCGGAAGATCTCCTTCAGCTCCATGAGGGACGCCATCCTTTTGGGAGCCTTCTTACTGTGAGGGGACAAGATGAAGTCTTTCTCTGAGTGAGAGTAGTGCACTGTTTCCTGAGCCATTGGTGCTGCTGCTCTGGTGCGTGCGAGAAGGGACGAGCACAGCCTGAGGGCCAGCTTTTATCCCGGGGGGAACGGCGGTGGAGGTCCGGCTCAGCTGCTGATTTGCTCCCGGCTGTTGCTGCCTACTGATGGTCACCCTGAGCTCCAGGTGGGCCGTGGAGCCCTGGGCAGCTGCTGATTTGCTCCCTGCTGCCTCAGCCCATTGATGTGCACGGGTTCAAGGTTGTAATCCTTGGCATTGGTTGAGGCACCAGGTTGCCAAGAGCTGTGTGGGATTGCAGGGCTCTGTTTCATCTCAGGTGGGTCTTGATTTCTCATCTCTCCCAGGCTGGGGTGTCCCATCAGTTGCTGCAGGACACCCAGGCCCTAAGGATTGATTGCAAACTGTCCTAAACCTATCAATGAGTGGTTGTCCCTAAATCAGGAAGGGTTAGATCCTTTCCTACGTCCTCATTAATAAAGGATTGGGCCATTAGCATTGGGCCTTTTATAAAATCCATCAAACCCTTGGCCTTTGAGATCTTCACTCAACCCATCAAGACATCACATTTTCCATAACAGTCCCTGGCAAAAGTTTATTTTCTACCCTTTTAGATCTGTCCACTTCAATATGGTGAGCACTTCTGCAGATCAGAAGCTCGAGGAGTAAAGTATCTTCTTACTCATCCCTACTAACTCTGTGCTTCATCCTTTCACAGGGGAATTAATTCAGTGTGGGTTTTACATTTACTAATCTATCATTTAGACACAAACAACAGCTTCCCCTTTATCTCACTTGCCAGATTTTTCTAAAAGTTTTCATTTCTTCTAATCTCTCAGACATCTCTCAGGACATATCTTGTATGATTGATCTGGGTTGCAGGTTCTTTTTCTGGGATGGGGGAAAAACACCATCAAACAGCACATTCTTAAAAATTATGGATATCTTTGTACCCTTTCATCTTTTGTTTTCCTCTCACTAATGGTCAAAGCAGGAACAAGAACCTTTGGGTGCTTTCCCAGGCCATGGTGAATATTGGGATACAAAAGGCTTTATGAAAAATGACCATCATCACTACAAATGTCCAACACACACCCCTCTTATCTGCTCCGGTACATGGAATAAAAGACAATGCTCCAGTCCACTGCTGAAAGGTGCAAATCTTTCTAAATGAAACCACCCAGCCTGAGTGGTGAAACCTGTTGTGAACAGCCAGGAGCAGTGTCCGGAGGAGAGATCGTGCCTAGCAAACAGGGAGATGTGAATGAGCAAGGAGCAGAGACAACGAGTGACATGAGAGGCAAAGGCAGCCCTCAGACAGGACTTCTTTTGTGGGGGCTTTTCTGCTGCCCTTGAGGGGAGTGGGTGGCCATAGAGGGGCTATCCCAGAAAGGGCTTTTACAGAGCACCTCTGAACTGCAGCTTGGCAGAACACTGCCCTTGGTGCTTGGACACACCATAAAACTCCAGCCTAGCCTTAGGATCGTGACTAAGGGATTATTTGCTGCAGTCCATGTGGGGTTTTACCTTTTCCTACAAAGACTGCAGTGGACATGTAAGAAAAACAGTCATAAACCATCAGCACAGCACATAAAGGTGGCCACGGACATCAAAACTTCCCTCTGCCAGAGCCCAGTGCTGAGGTAAGGCTCGGTGGACAGAGGCCAGCCCTGAGGTAAGGCTTGGCAGTGACCGGGCAGGTGACACGTGAATTTCACGTTTACTTTGCTTTAGCCTTGACTCGCCAGGGAGTGCAGAGCTGTGTTTGTGTTCGCAGTGAAACACCCCTGCAGGTTTTCCAAGCAGCAGGGCTGTGATTCCAGGGCAGGCATCCCTTGCGTCACGGTGTTCCAGCACCGAGCCTTTCTTATGCAAAGCCACGGTTGCCTCACCCTGGGGGGCTGCACTGCAGCACTGCCACGCCGTGAGGCAAGGGCACCGTGTGGGAAGGGCACCGTGTGGGGACACTGCTCTGTGACGTGAGGGCTTGGGGACAGGCTGGAATTCAGCTCTGCCACGCCATGAGGCAAGGGCACCGTGTGGGGACACTGCTCTGTGACGTGAGGGCTCGGGGACAGGCTGGAATTCAGCTCTGCCACGCCGTGAGGCAAGGGCACCGTGTGGGAAGGGCACCGTGTGGGGCCACTGCTCTGTGACGTGAGGGCTCGGGGACAGGCTGGAGTTTAGCTCTGCCACGCCATGAGGCAAGGGCACCGTGTGGGGCCACTGCTCTGTGACGTGAGGGCTCGGGGACAGGCTGGAATTCAGCTCTGGATGCACGCCTTTAATCTCTCCCAGGAAAACCTTATCGTTCCAAACGCGTGCTGGGAGCGGGAATGATGAAATATGAAATATTAACATTTCCTCCTCTCTGATAGCCACGTTTCTCGTGTTCTTGTCCCTGCTGGATGGTCCTGACAGTGGTGACGTGAAAGCTGCGGTGGACTTTGCACTTTGGTAGACGAATGAAGAAGTTGGAGGAAGAATTATTGTGGAGGCATAGTTGGGATTAACCCAGTCCTCTCTTTATTCCATGTAATAACTCTTTGAAAATAGTTTCAAGCTGTGGGTTTTGTTGTCTAAAAATGACAAGTTAGAAGGGAAGAATTGAAAAAAATCCTCGGTAGCTCATCAGAGCAAAAAGAATTGAAGTTGTGTAAAAGCCTTCTATGATGGACAAATCTCAGCTGCAGTCAGGGAAGAGCAATTTTTTATTGCAGAGTGGTCCAGGCCTGTGCAGTTGACAGAGATTAATTACTCCAAAATACATCTGATTGCTTCAAAGTGTAAATGTTTTAATGAGATGGGAAGAAAAAAGCAATCCCCACAAATAATGGGTTCTGTCTCCACATGAAAAACACTGGTGGGGAATCTCTGATCTTCCTGCCACTGAATTTCAGGTAGGTAATCAATTCCCAGCCTGTTGTTTGCATGCTGGAAAAGCATCCAAGCAGCAAACATTTCAACAGGTCTGGTAATAAAATATCACGGGGAAAAGCTGGAAAGAAGAATATGGGGAAGAGAAGAACAATGGGCAAAGAAGTGGCTAAGGGAGACAAAAGAGTGACAGAGAGAGGTAGGGTGAAACTTGAGCTAAAGCTGGAGAAAAAAGGAAATCACAAGGGAAAAGTGGAATTCCCGTGAGATCTCCTTGCCTCCAGACTATGAAGTGTTTCATTAGGCTGTTCTGAAAAAAAAAATAAATAAAGAAGACATTTTCACAAGAAATAATTCTCTTTCATAATAGACAGGGTGGAGTCCCAGCAGCAAACACAGGAATTATGTAAGAGCACGGGGGAAAGGAAAACAACTGAAATCCTGTTTGCTGTCCCTTCAAAGAAGGGCACTTGCCTCACTGAGAAAACCTGAACCATCCTGCAATGCAAATGGAAGCAGTAAGTGGTGCTCAGAGCTGCAGGTGTTCTGGGGCTGCAAGGTTCTCCCGGGATCTCAAACCCCTCATTGTGCCCAGACCTCCCCTGTTTGTCATATCTCAGCTCTCAGAAGCTCTGCCACGCTGCTGCTTTGCATGATGTTCACACTTACGGCTGCTAAAAATGAAGATTAAGTGCATCTTAATGGAATATTACCCAGCACTCAGGAATATCCTTGTTTGCAAACAACTTCTGATTCACTTCCCCATTTAACATTGTATTGAACCTTAACAGAAGTTCAACCACATTCAACTGTTTCTGTTGCCTTGAAGGGAAACTGCTGCTCAGAGCAAAAGATTTGGAGAAAACACTTCTTAAAACTTTTTTTCAGGACTTTTTCCTCCTACAGCTTCTAAGAACATTCCCAGGAGTGTTTCCATGGTATGAGTTTAAACAAACCACTTAATCCTCATTGTTTCCAGCCCTGTGTCTGTAAAATGGGAATGGTACAGTGCCACAGCTTTTCTGTGCTGAGCTTTCATCCTCAGAATTAGCAATGTTTGGAAAGCTTTAGAGGCAAGCTGATACATTTAAGCAGATTAGTTATATTTAAGCAAACTGTGTTGGTGTTTTATATAAGTTTTAGAAGTTCAACTCATCCACCCATAACTTTCTGTGGTTTGCAGGGTGAGAATAGGAAGATTCAGTCCTTAATCTCCTGGGTTTTCTTCCTTTTTTTTTTGGTTTTTCTTCAACCTCTTGGGTTTTCTGTTTCATTTTGGGTTTTTCTTTAACCTCCTGTCCAGTTTGTAAAGGCAGAGGCACAAAGCTGTCCGCAAGTCGAGAGATGAACTGCCTGCAGCTCCACGCGATTATCTGCACAGCAGTGCCTCACAGTGAACTCATTTAAGCACCTCGCGAAAAGCAGGTGAAAAGGGGCAGAAGGAACCTGTCGGATGTTGACATCCACCTCCCAACTCACCAATCCCCTCTCGCCTGTCCTGCCAAAATGCTGCTGTTCCCCCCCCTCTCCCCGTGCCCGATTGCATCATTCATTCACGCTGCTATTTAAAACAGGCACCACGCCGGTGCCGGGCAGCACAGGCACAACAAGATCCTCCTCGTTTTCCGTGCTGGAAAAAAAAAAAACCCCACGGTGTTATTATGGATCTGCGAGCCAAACGCCAACCCCTTCCGACCTGCGAGAAAAGCACGATCCCGGTGACTTACAGAACTGAACTGGCCGTGGCTGCTGCTGCCTCTGGGAACCTCTTGGCTGCGCCAGACAGGGAGGGATCAGCTGAGCGCTTCAGTCACACAAACCCCACGCACGGGCTGCGCTGGACGAGAGCCGCATTTTTGCCGCTCGGCCCCTGATAAAGCGCTGAGTAAGGCAGCCCGGGGGGTTTGTTTGAGGTGGTTGCACACATGGAGCGGAGCAGGGCAGCTGTTCGCTGCCAGGGAAGGCAGCAGAGGTGTGACCGCCCCACGTCAGGGGAGGAGCCGCCGGCCCGGCTCGGGGCGCTCCGGGCTGGGCAGGAGCAGCGGGCGCGGGGAGCTCGCTCAGGCCGCCCTGGGCACGGGGAACGCGGGGCCGAGCGCAGGGGTGAGCCCGGGGAAAGCTCCGAGCACAGGGGTGAGCCCGGGGAAAGCTCCGACAGGCAGCCGGCGGGAGTTTGTCCTCTCGGAAATCAGAGGCGAGGCAGGGACGCTGTTTTCGGGAGAGAAGAGAGGGTTTGTGAGCTGAGATTGCAAGATCGCCTCTTGGCTTAAGCTCTTGGTGCATCCCCGAGCAGAGTTACACACGCAAATCACATCCAGAGCCGGCAAAAGCTCGGGAGCAAAGGGGAAACGGCGTGGGAAAAGGCTCTGTGTTGTTTTGATGCCTTAGGTTTGAACTTTTCTATATTTCAAGCCCTGCCCTGCCTGGTGTGTGACTCTGCAGTTCCTTGTGCCCTGGGAGCTGCTGTTCTCTCCTGCTGCTCACACACAACAAACCTCTGCAGGTTCCCACTCCAAGGACACCGGGCCCCAAAGGTGTCAACTCAAAGCCTCTAAAGGGGGGCAAACTCGGGCTAATTCCATCATGGACTGAGGTGATCATTGGAGAATGAACCCTGAGATGCAAATGAACCCAACTTATCAAAGTGGGAAGAACCCGTGAGCCAGGGTCCATCTTGGCTGGAGCCTCTGGACTGCCCAGGGTGAGCCTTTGAAGGCCTTCAAAGAAATCCCTCCTTTTATTCTCTTCATTCTTGTTTAGTCTCTGTGGTTTAGGTGGCCACTTAAGGCATCAGTTTCCCCAAAAGCTATGGAAAAATTGCCAAACCTGCCCGTGCCTGTGTTTTGGCATCCCAGGGAAGAGCTTCCCTCGCACACTGGGTTAGAAAATGGGCGAGTGCCAGCCCAGAAGTTGTTTGGTTCAAGGTCAAGAAAACCCGATTTAGCTGATTTAGCTCCTTTGGTTCCCTTGTGCCAGGAATCCTGTGACTGCTGCCCGTGTGTTCTGCACCACTGGACGCTCCAGTCACATTCCGTGCGTGACCTCTTCTGCCATCCTGGCAGCATCGCCCCTTGAAATTCCATTTATTAATTAAAACAGATCACCTTTTGCACCCCTCCACCCTTTATTTTTTCAGAATTTCTTAGTACACGACCAAACATTCACAGGATCATCCCTTGGTAACTTCTCGAGTCAAGAAAAGAAGGGGCCAAGCCCCTCTGCTGCCAAACGGGTGCCAGGGATCAGCAGCCCGGTGCTGTTTGTCAGCTCTATCGTGGCAGGACAGGACGTTGTTTAAAGCAGATTTAGAAATCATTTCTGTGAATAAGGTTAAAGGAAAACCCATCTTGATAAAGATGAAAGAAAATGGCTTTTCCTGAGAATCTCAGAGGGGTTTTTGCCAAGATAAGCAGTGCCTGGCTTGACTAAGAGAATTGCTGCTGAATATTTCATGAAGGATAGTGCCTTTATTTGGCTTAGTTTAATGGACATGTTGGCTTTAATTTAGTTAAATATTTTGATTCTAACCTGGTGTAATCCATTGAATTCATAGAGCAATTTAAGTCTGGTAAGCATTTGCCCTTCATTTTTATTACACATAAAAAACAAATACACAGCACAATTCAACAGCTAAGACTGAAAAAGGAAGAAAAGCTTGTCTCGATGGCTGAAAAACGCTGCAAAATGGGAATTTAATGTGAAGATGCTCGTGAGAAATGTTCCTACAGCACAAAATAACTGTCCTGAGGAATGTGAGCCAGCAAAGAAACACAGGGACCTCTGCCTGGGAGCTGTAGGAGGATGCTCAGGAGTGAAAACACAAACTTGTTATACAAACACAGCACTCAGCTCTTGTACATCACTACAGAACCTCTGCATTTGTCCAAAAAAAAGCAGAGACAACCTGCATGGAGGATGGAGGATTAGGATATCTTTGAAAACAGCTTTTCCCTTTTATTTTTTTGTTTCCCTCCTAAAAAAAAATCTAAAATTCAGACTAAATTTTCCCTGTGTTTTCCTGCAGCAATAATTCCCCTCACAAACCTGAACCACATCACCGCCAGCCCCACACAACACAAGTGTTTGAGGATGGATAATTCCTGCTTTTCCATAGGCATCAACAAGGAAAACTTAAAACAGAACAAGCCTGCTGGTATGGGTTTGACAAGGCTGCCCTCTGCTGAGAACAACCCTGAGAGGAACAGGCAAAAAAAAGGACAAACCAGAGAAGCAAAAGCAACCAAATATTTGACCTGGGAGTTAAAGAATCCAGGGCAGAGCTGGGCATCCAGGGGTTTTACCTGGACATTGCATTTGCACTGCAGCCCCTGGGGCCAGGGTGGGTGTTCTGTTGTGGTTTCAGCATCCCACCCAAGTGCAGACAGCATTTTAGCAGAGTTCCAGAGGCAGTAATGAAATGCCAGGCGTGATCCCCTGCATTTTGCAATGTTTCATTGCAACAGAGGAGAAAGCCCAGCCACTCTACTGGAGTCAGCAGCAAAACATTTCCCAGGACACTGCTCAGCTAAACAAAAGGGGCTCCAAGCTTGTGTTGGCATGGCCAAACACCAACTCCATCTAAAAACCAGAATCCCAAGGGTGTCAGCAGCTGTCCCTTCCATGGACACAGACAGGCCACACGTGGGACTCCTCCCCTCGTGCACAGCATGGCATTTTGCCCAGAAACCCGAGATCCTCACCCAAAGCAGGTGCCACAGCCTGCAGCCAAACCCAGCCAGGCTGCCCCGACACTTGACACTGACTTTTTCCAGCAAGCTCCCCCCAAAATTCCCGTGCAGCAAAACTGGACCCAACAGCAGGCTCAGGCTTTACTCCTGGAGGTGGTGTGGGAACGTGTCCAGCTCGATGCATTGCTGAAGCAATCCAGGGCTGCGTCCAGAGCTCCCTGCTGCAAAAAGTGGGATGGAGAGGGAGAGGTTTCAAAAAATTCACAGGTTTGGGTTGGAAAGGAACTTAAAGACCGTCTCGTTTCAGCCCTGTGCCATGGGGAGCACCTTCCACTATCCCAGGTTGCTCCAAGCCCCGTCCAACCCGGCCTTGGGCACTTCCAGCTTCTCTGGGCATCCTCACGCCCGGTGGGTGAGTGCTGGGGAAGAGTCTCTGTCTTCCCTGTACCAAATACTGACAAAATCCTGGCCTCGGGGCCAGCTGTCCCTGTGGTCAGCACCCTCTGGGCTGCACAACACGGGGAACTGCCTGGGGATTATTCCGGGGCTGGGCTCCTTCCTCAGGCAATATTTGAAATAAGAAGAGGGTTGTGTCACACCTGGTGTTGCCATGTGCTCCAACGGGTGCTTGAGGGGACAAGCCAGATGGAGCAATTTGGGATTGAAACCCGGTGTAATCAGTGCCCACAGGGGTGTGAGGGACCACTGCGGGACCGTGGCTTCTCCTCAAGCTCCTCTCCAGGGAAAACTCACTTGCCCTCCATTTCAGAGTCCAAAGACACAACTATTTCAGTCTCTCCAGGAGTGAGCCCTGACAGGCCACATTTCAGCACCCATCAAGGTTGCCTTGACTATACTATTTCTGGTTTTATTCCACGGGGAAAGCTCTGCATGGCCTTGGGAGGGATCACCCCATCCCGAGAAGCCCTGGGAGGGATTCAGTGCAGGAAAGCCCCGGGTAGAGAGGGTGTGCACTGGGGGCTATGGAGGCACGCTGCCCCACACAGCAGCTTGTGTGTTATAAAAAGACGAGTTTTGATTAACCTCAACCCCGAATTTAACCAAGAACCATTGATTATTAATCCAATCCACTTAATTATTAATTCTATCGGTCTAACGTGAAATCAGCGGGTTTAATTATTTATTCTCCCGGTTCTGCGAAGCTGCTGGGGATGTCCGCGACACGAGAGGGCGGGTTAAGCACCGACCATCGCGGCCGCTTCAAGGATCTCCGCTCCCGCCCTCGCTTCCCTCACGGCCCGCTCCAGGGGCCGCGCCTCAGCAGCGGCCCGGGGGCGGGACTAGGCGGAGCGACATGCGCTTCAGCCAATGGGAGAGCGACTGCCGCGCCAGCGAGCCAATGAGAAGACACGTCCCCTCGGGGGCGGGAGCACCCAGATGATAGACAGGCATTTTAGCCAATAGAAATGCGGCATCTCGCCGGCGGGCCAATGGGCGAGCCCGGAGTGTTCTAGAAGGGGCGGGCGGAAGGCGGGGCCGCGGTGCCCCCGCCCGGCGCGGCGCAGAGCGGAGCGCGGTCATGGCGGTGAAGGCGCTCAACCCCAAGGCCGAGGTGGCCCGAGCCCAGGCCGCGCTGGCCGTCAACATCAGCGCGGCCCGCGGGCTGCAGGACGTGCTGAGGACCAACCTGGGGCCCAAGGGCACCATGAAGATG
>VZTA01011445.1:104844-121912 GCA_013398855.1 Mohoua ochrocephala
CGCTGCTCACCCGCCCGGTGCCGCCCGCAGGCTCGTGTCGGGGTCCGGAGACATCAAGCTGACCAAAGATGGCAACGTGCTGCTGCAGGAAATGGTGAGCTGGGGCTGCTCCCCGCAGAGGGGGTTTAGGGAGGGATGAGCGCCTTTGGGTGAGGGGGGATCGCGCCCGCCACTGCCCCACCCTTATCCATCGAAAGCGAAATATCCCTTGGGAGGAGGATAAAGAAGTGCAGGTTGAGGCAATACTGTAAAGAAAATGATGTTAAAAATATAAATGGCACCATAAGAATGAGTGAAATAACCAGGCAAAGGAGCAGCGAACCAGTCAGGGTATGTACAGCACTGACCGTGCAGAGATAAATAAATTCACTCCAAACACAATGGATTTAGTGCCAGCCTGGTTGTGATGGTGCAGCCATTCCCTGTCAAGCTCACAGTGAGCTAAGGACTAGTTTGGCTTTAAGCACTCAATATTTTTGTGTATAGATGCATAATCTGAGGGGGAAACGGTGTTATATGGATTAATTCAATCACTTCACTATCAGAGTGACTGTTGGTTTTTGTTCAAACCTGTTGAATTGCCATAAACCATTAAAATACCACCTTCATTTCTTTCCTAACTGATCTCAGATTTTTTGTTTGCTGTACCAGTGCACTGAAACTTAACTGATCAGCTTCTTATTTTTGTCTAGCAAATCCAACACCCCACGGCCTCCTTGATAGCAAAAGTAGCAACAGCACAGGATGACATCACTGGAGATGGCACCACCTCCAACGTCCTCATCATTGGAGAGCTCCTAAAGCAGGCAGATCTTTATATTTCTGAGGTGTGTATGCGGGGTTCTTTTGTAGGTGGGCAGGTTAAAATCTTCCCTGAGATCCTGCAGCTTTCTTTTTTTTTTGTTTAATGTTAATAGGAGTGAAACATAAATATATTGTTCTGCTTAAAGCTGTAGAAAGGGGGAAAAGCTGGAGGAGAGCACTTAAAACGTGTTCAAAATCAAACCTATTTATTGTGGATACTGTAGCCTTCGAGGTTTTGTGTCTGTTACTTTGTTTTGCGTGTGGCAAAACACTTCTGGCGCGTTCCAAAGGAGCTCCTCCCTGAGGGCAGGTCGGGGATATTGACACTGCACAGCGAACACCCAAGTGTGCTTTGTAGTTCCCTTGGTTTCAGTTCTGTGCTAAATTAACCTGTACTTTTCCTCTGCATTGGAAGGATTTGCATTCCTTTTACATGTATTCAGAAGGACAGAACACCTTGCCTTTGCAGCATATTCCCATTATATATTCCATAATATTTGCCATTGTATATTCCCATAATATTTGCCATTATGTGGAATGTTGGAAAAAGGACCATTTTGTCTCTCACTGTCCCATAATTTCTCTCCCCTTGCCTTAGGGTTTGCACCCTAGAATAGTAGCAGAAGGATTTGAGATTGCCAAGGAAAAAGCACTCGAGGTTTTGGAGCAGGTCAAAGTGTCCAAGGAGATGGACAGGGAGACCCTCATCGATGTTGCCAGGACGTCCCTCCGGACTAAAGTCCACGCTGAGCTTGCTGACATCCTGACAGAGGTGAGTGTGCCTCTCCCCTCTGCCTCTTCTTGTGAAGAAATCCAGCTTTTTAAAGTGCTGGGGTGATTATTTGAAGTGTGAAAGATGTGAAGTTGCACTTTGGATGACTGATGGTCGTTTTGGGGACGTTTCCCCTCCCTGTGTTGCAGGCTGTGGTAGATTCTGTCCTGACGGTCAGAAAACCAGGGGAGCCCATTGACCTGTACATGGTGGAGATCATGGAGATGAAGCACAAATCAGAAACGGACACAACGTAAGGCAGGAGCATCCCTGAGCTTCAGGTTCATGGGGCCCTGAGGTTTGAGTAGCCTGGGGAGTTTTGGGTTCTTTTTGGGGTGTCCTAAAGCTGGAGGAGTTGCTGAAAAGAAAGGCAGCAATACAGATTTCAGCCATAAATATCTGGCTGAAGTTTCTCAGTCACTGAACTCGATTCCTTGATGAAATTATTGACTAGCAAAGAGCAACACTGTTGGATAAATACTCTTTTTTCTTAGTGGCTGTGGCTTGATGACTCTTTAGGTTGGCATCTGTTAAATACAATGCAGCATTTCATAAATGGAAACTGGATTGTGGATTGGATATTCCATAGGATTTCCATTTCCCTCAGTGCATGGATGAATTCTGCACTAGCTTTCCTCAGTAGCTGATGCAGTCAGACACCATGCCAGAGCAAAATTCCTTTTTTCCCACTGTGCCTGGTGTGCTTTTTCCTGGGAATGGGCATGCCCTTGGAAGGGGAATACATAATCCTTGGTCACTGCCACCACAAGTGCTCAGGCAGCTTGGGTTGGAGCAGGTCCATTCTCTGCCATGAATTTATACATTTCTATACATTCATTGAGACAAAAATGGGTTTTTTGCAGGCTGATCAGGGGGCTGGTTCTGGATCACGGAGCTCGCCACCCTGACATGAAGAAAAGGGTGGAAGATGCTTTTGTTCTTACCTGCAACGTGTCTCTGGAGTATGAGAAAACGTGAGTACACAGCAAACACTCACATCCTAAGGACTTTTATTGGAGGTGTGCTCAAATACCAACCAAAAGCACTGTGAAGGTGAAAGGTGATGCTCCTTCTGCAGCCCTTTTGGGAAAGGTGGTGGGTGAAAAAGTGTCTGTGAGAGGCAGAGCTTCACAGCTTTATTTCATTGCACGATCACAGGAAGGCTGAAAGTCCCTCTTTTCTTGGGCATAATTCGATATTCTACAACAAACACATAAATGCACTGCAGAGTTCTCTCAGTTTCAAGTGTCTGCCTTATTTTTGGAAGTGGAAAAGCTCTGAACTAGAGAGCAGGAACAGCAGTGTGGGTTGAGGGGGACTGGTTTGTTTTGGGTCAATTTCTTTAGAATGTTGCTGAAAGGCTCATTCCTTATGCTCAAGTTTATTTCTACAGCAGAGAGGAAGTTTTCTCACTGCTTTTGTGTGGGTTTTTCCCCCTTCAGAGAGGTGAGCTCTGGATTCTTCTACAAAAGTGCTGAAGAGAGGGAGAAGTTGGTGAAAGCAGAAAGGAAGTTCATTGAAGACAGAGTCAACAAAATCATAGAGTTGAAAAGAAAAGTCTGTGGCGACTCAGACAAAGGATTCGTTGTGATCAACCAGAAGGTGAGATGAAGAGAAGAACTAAGAATTAATTTGAAATTGTGTGACTCACCTGGTACAGTTATTACTAGCTAAATTCAGGCTGATATTTCTGAATATAATGTACAGTTCCTACTTGAGATCTTCTTTGAGCCTCGAGGAAGAACTTTTTAGGGTCAGACTGAGAGAAGGTGTTCTTAGCTTTGTCCTTACACTGATGGTCACTCTCTTTGTTTCCAGGGAATCGACCCATTCTCCTTGGATGCACTTGCCAAAGAAGGAATAGTTGCTTTGAGGAGAGCTAAAAGGAGGAACATGGAAAGGTCAGTTTTGGGGAGAGGAGAGGATACAATAACTGAGACAGCGAGTCAGGTCTGGCTTAAATCCACCTTTGAGGGCTTGGGCTAAAAATTCCACTTCAGTCTGTGCAGCTCTTCCTGCCGTAACTCAGCATTTTGAGCTCTCAGGATGCTTTAAATGTAGATACAGAGGAGACCTAATTCTACAAGTTAGTTTTTTAAAGAGCTCTTCCATGAACAGAAACTCCTCCAAGCCTAGGGTCTGCATGCTGAAACACTGCACTGTCAGTGACTCGGGGTTTTATTGGACATAAAGCTGAGCTCTGCCTGTTCTCTGTCAGACTGACCCTGGCCTGTGGTGGCACTGCCATGAATTCTGTGGAGGATCTCACTCCTGACTGCCTGGGACACGCAGGGCTCGTTTATGAGTACACCCTGGTGAGTGAGCAAGCGTTCAAAGAGAACGAATTTAAAGAGTATTGAACTCAAACCTCATGGAAATAAAGTCCTGCTGCTTTTCATAAGTGCTCTCAGTGCAGAATCGAGCCTGAAAGCATCCAGTTCATTGATTTGTGTGCACATTGCTGTAAACAAACACAAGCCTGTTTTCCACAGGGAGAGGAGAAATACACCTTCATCGAGAAGTGCGAGAACCCCCGCTCCGTGACTCTGCTCATCAGGGGCCCCAACAAGCACACGCTCACCCAGATCAAGGATGCAGTGAGGGACGGGCTGAGGGCTGTGAAAAATGCCATCGAGGATGGTGAGTTCCGTTCCTGTTAGTCATGGTGAGGATCTGTAGCAACTCATCCCAAAATTAGGGAATTACCTATCAGCTTCCTTGGTTCCTGCTCCAATCCCAGCTCGGTGTGAGGTGATTTTGTAGTTCTGCCACCTCGTGTTTGCAAGTGGTTGATACCTGTGTAAGAACTCACCTGTTCAGGTGCAAGATAAGGAGGGAAGAGATCAAACTGCACTAAAAATGAGCTGTTTTAACTTGAAATCGGTGCTTTTCCCTTGCAGGATGTGTGGTGCCAGGAGCAGGGGCACTGGAGGTGGCTGTAGCCAATGCTCTTGTGAAACACAAACCCAGCGTGAAAGGAAGAGCCCAGCTCGGAGTTCAGGCTTTTGCTGATGCTCTGCTCATCATTCCTAAGGTATGAGGAGTTCCTGGGGGATGAAGTGGCTTTAAAGCACACACTGACTCCCTGCTTTTTCTGCTGGAGGGCTCTGTAATTAGCAAAATTAGCAAAATGAAGCCAATCTCTCTGTTCTGTGCCAGGTGCTTGCTCAGAACTCCGGATACGATCCCCAGGAGACGCTGGTGAAGGTCCAGACAGAGCACATGGAGTCGGGGCAGCTCACTGGGGTTGATCTCAACACTGGTAAGGACTCCCTCAACCTCCCTCAACCACAGGGTGATGCTCTAGGAAGAACCTGGCTCAGCTCTCTGAAGAACAAAGTTGCTCTGAATGCAGAAAGTTTTGCCTTTATTGATAAAAAGCTGCACAGAAGCCTCAGCAGTCAGGCTGCTGTAGTTCAGTGCATTCTGGTTTGAGGTTTTCAGAGGATAGAGCACGTGGGAAGGCTGCTGGATGCAGTGACTGATAGCAGATGTCAGCCAGCAGAAAGGCTCTGTGTGAACTGGTTATTTCAAGGCTTCACTTCTGTTGCAGGGGAGCCGATGGTGGCTGCAGCAGCTGGAATCTGGGATAATTACAATGTCAAAAAGCAGCTGCTTCATTCATGGTAAGGCTGGCAGGATTTCACTTCAAACATTACCCTGTGTGTGTTTAAGTGATGTAAAACTGAGGATCCCACATGTACAGGAAGATGTCTTGAGACATAAAAACGGAGCTGAGTTTGGTAATTGTAACAGTATTTCTTTTCCTGTTTCTAGCACGGTGATTGCCAGCAACATTCTCCTGGTGGATGAAATCATGAGAGCTGGGATGTCCTCTCTGAAAGGCTGAGCTGGAGCTGCTCTCGGGCCAGAGGCAGCTCCAGCAGTGCCCTGTGGAATTCCTGCTCCCAGGAATCCACCCCCGGGGCCCTGTCCTTGGCTGTGGTGGATGTCCCACAGAAGTCAATCCGCCGTGAGGGGCAGCCCCTCTGGGAACATGGCCACTCAGAATCTTAGCAACTGAATCAAAGATTTGGCTCTTAAAAGGAGTTATTTATTTTTGATTTCACTGAGCTGTGTGGCTGCAGTTGCTTTCCATTTTTACCCAATAAACTGTTCTGTTCTGTGCTCTGGGTCTCTGTTCTTTAACCTTCTGCACTGGGGGGCTGCATTCCTGAGTCCTGCTCTTGGGAATTTTGTGAAACCACTGCTCCAGAGTCTGCTGTGGGAACAGGGTGCAATCAGGCCTGGAATTTGTTCAGTAAATTTTTAAAAAAGCTGGATTAAGGCAGTCATTTAAGAGTTTTGTACTTGCTTGTGAATAAAGCTGAGTTCACTGACTACAGAATGGCTTGAAGGGGGGCGAAGGACCTGTGTTAAGGGGTGGATTTTTAACACTGGTGCTTCTGCATTAAATTATTTATGGACAACGAGTGCCAGAGCAGCTCTAGGCACAGCTTTCGGTGGGTTTGTGGGAGGAGAACAGGCTCCTGCCGTCTGGAATGATTTTCCCTAATCCCAGCAGCGCTTTGTGTTAAGAGGAGTTTCCTTCCTCTGTCACACGCAGCCGCAAACGAAACCTTAAAAAAAACCCCTCAAACACCAAACAAAGCCCCCCGTTGTGGGGAAGGGTCGGTGCCAGGCAGTTTTGACCCCGGGTGCAGCTGGGCTGTGACAGAAACCCCCTCTCCCCACAGCACGGATGGCCCGGAAGCGCTTCCCGAGCCCGCAGCACCTCCGGGTCGGGGCCCGCGGCTCCTCCGCGATGGGACCGGCGGCGGGGCTGGTGCTGCTGTGCTGCGGGGTGCTGGGGGCTCAGCGCGGTGAGAGCCCCCAAAATCCCCCCCGGTATCCTCCTCCACGGAGCATCCCGTTCATCCCTTCCCAGGGCAGCCGCTCCCTTGCGGAAAATGGGATTTAAAATGCTTTGAGCCAGTCGCTGTCACCCCCCTCCAGCACATGCGGGGACATCCCGGCAGCGGCTGCGCCTCGCTCGTGTTTCAAAATGAAACTTGTACGGAATGTGTCCCTTTTCAGCGCTCGGAGACGATGGGAGCATGGTGCAGCTGCCCGGAGGGACGTTCCAGATGGGATCCAGCTCCCCGGAGAGGAGGAGCGAGGAGGGGCCCGTCAGGGAGGTGGCGGTGAAGCCGTTTGCTCTCGACAAACACCCGGTCACCAACAGGGATTTCAGGTGAGCCCTCGGTGGGTGTCTCGGGGGCTCTGGGGAGGGGGCAGCTGTGGGGCTGGTTCCTGGGGTCTGAAAGCCAATGCTTGGGTGCTCATTGCCAAAAACAATGTGTCTGTCAATAAATCATCCCTGCTGGTGCAAGCTGAGCCATCTTAGCAGCGTAGCTTGCAAACATCCTTCATTTCACTTCCTTTTTTGTCCTTTTCCTCCTCTTTCTTTCCTCGTTTTTCTTCTCTTTTTCATCTCCTCCTCCTTTTTCTTTTTCTCCTCCTCTTCCCCTCCTCCTCTCTTCTTCCTTTCTTTTACTTCTCCTCCTCTTTTCCCTCTCCTCTCCCTATTTTTTCCCTCTCTTCTTCCACTTTTCTTCCTCTCTTCTTCTCCTCTTCCACTAACAGCAGCCACAGTTTTCTTTGGCTTTTAAGGTTTGTGGGTTTTTTTTAATCTCTGCAATTCTGGAAGACCTGAGTGCAGGCTGGGTTTAGCTGCACAGGTAACATAAAAAGTATCAAATCTGTGCAAAGATGCACACTGGACTGTTTTATCTGTTAAATCTAAATCAAACCATCCTGGAGCTGGGGGCTCTGTAAGTTTTGTACCTTTTGCCTTGCTCTGAACTCGTTGCATGTGCAGATTTGTGGGGCAGAGCTTGAAGAACTCTTACCCAGAGCGTGTTGTATTTGTACCAGGGAGTTTGTTCGAGAAAAGAAATACAAAACAGAAGCAGAAGCTTTTGGCTGGAGCTTTGTCTTTGAGGATTTCGTATCGGAAGAGCTGAAAAAAAAAGTCACCCAAAAGCTGGAGGTAAATCTGAATCCTGTGATGAGTTTGGTGTTGCTTTTCCACTGAGGAGCAGCTGCCTCTTTGCAGAGCCTGGCTGTTCTCAGAGGTTTTTCTTTAGGCTGGGCTTGCTTTGCTTTTAAACCTCAGCAGGATTGAGCTGGGGTTGATTCATGTGCTCCTCTGTGAGCACTGTCAGTCTGGACTCCAGCGAGCTGGGAGGAAGTGAAACGTCTTTCAAAGTACTTCACTAATCCAAGTTTAAAGTAGAAAAACTGAACAGCACGAGCCTCTTGATCTATTTTCACTTTTAAAAGCAGATGCCTCTGCTCTGTGGGAAAGCACCATCCAAATGTCTGCGATAACCAACCCAAACTGCAGCATTTCCCACACGAGCACACCCTGCTGTGGGACTGTGGCACCAGCCCACCTTTAATCTGGTGTGGTTTCTCTCCCCAGTCAGCCCCGTGGTGGCTGCCCATCGAGAAGGCTTTTTGGAGACAGGTGAGTAAAATCCTGCTGTGGTAAAATCCTGCTGTGCTGACTCCTCCCCATGCTGGGAGTTTGTGTGTGTGGTGGTGTGTGCTGAATCTTATTGACCAAAAATGGGTGAAAAACTGTTTTCCATCCCCTCATCTCTTTTACCCCTCGTTCCCTTTGTCATGAAAATTTTCTAAAATTAATTAAAATCTCCTTAAATCCCTCCCAGCCCTCAGGGCCTGGCTCCAGCATAAAGGACAGGCTGGATTACCCAGTGCTGCACGTGAGCTGGAACGATGCTCAGGCTTTCTGTGCCTGGAGAGGGAAGAGGCTCCCGTCGGAGGAGGAGTGGGAATTTGCTGCCAGGGGAGGACTGGAGCGTACGTACCACGAGCCCTGAGCTTTTCCCCAACCAGGCATGGAGTGGTGTTCACTCCACCAGATCCAAACCTCCATCCAGGTTTTCAGGGGTTAATTTAGAGGGGGTTTAAACCACCTCTTTTGGCCTGAGAGTGTAATGATATTAATGATAATAAATTAAATGATAATAAAATAAATAATGATAATAAAAGAAATAATGATAATGAAATAAATAATGATAATAAAATAAATAATGATAATAAAAGAAATCTCAAGCCGAGCAGAAAAGGACAATCATGAAAGCCTGGTTACAAATTGGAGTGATCCAAGGCTGACAGGTGTCTTTTCCTCCCTGGCAGAAAGGATGTATCCCTGGGGAAACAAATTCCAGCCAAACCGTACCAACCTGTGGCAGGTAAGATCCTAAAAATCATCCCATCCATCCCATCATCTCCTCAGGGTGGGGTTTCACTCAGCCCCCGAGTCCTGGGAAACACTGTGGGTCCTGAGACTGAGCTCCTGGTGGGTTGTAAAAATCCCCTCAGAGGGAGCAGGCTCAGCCCATCTTCCCTGGGAAACCAGGATTTTACTGCTTCTAAAAACTCGTGCATAACTTTGTTTGAAAAGGGAACTTGGGACAACTTCAGGTGGTGGATCTCTCTTGACCAGCATAAATTTACACCAGAGAGCTGTTTGCCTAATTTTGGTGTGGCACAGCCCTGTGAGGAGCAGGACTGGGGGTGGTTTCTGGGGTAGTTCTTTGCTGTGAGCGATCTCTGTCCCCCCAGGGGGACTTCCCTCGAGGGGACACGGCTGAGGACGGCTACCACGGCGTCTCCCCGGTGACAGCCTTCCCTCCCCAGAACAGCTACGGTACAGAGCACCCTCACCTTGCTTTGGGGATAGCATCTGCCTCCTTAATTAACGTTAATTATCAAGCCCTGGAGCTGGGGAGGGGTTTCGGATGTGTGAGATCCCGTCAGCATCTGGGGGGAGTCAGTGAGCCCAGGAAAAGCATCCGTGGTTGGTGCTGGAGGTGGCTGAGGTGCACCTGCTGCACTTCACAGGCACCAAACCACCTCTTTTTAATTAAAACCAGGTTATTTTGCAACTCGGTGGGATGTAACAAAAATTCCAAGGACGTTGTTTGGCTGCCACACCCTCATGCACGTGGGAAATGATGAGACACGGAGAAGTTTGAAATCCAGTGAGGAATTTCCTCAGCCTCACCATTAAACCACGCTCTTGAACGATGCTTTGGATGTCGTGGCCCTTCCCACGCACCAAATCTGCAGCCTTTGCCAACCTGCTCTCCTAATTCTGACCCCAAACCATCTCAGGGCTCTATGACCTGCTGGGAAACACCTGGGAATGGACGGCATCAGAATTCCCGGCTCCAGGAAGGGCGTCCAGGGCTCAGAACATGCAGGTGCTGAGAGGGGCCTCGTGGATTGACACTGCAGATGGCTCTGCGAACCACAGAGCTCGTGTCACTACCAGGTAGGTCTGGCCCAAGCCCAGGTGCTGCTGCACAAGGATTTTCTCTGGGTTGGTTTTATTTTAAAAGATGTTTCTTTGTTCCTATGTGGTTTTTTTGAGTTGGCAAAGCACACAACAGATACAGCTAAAAACTCCCCCTGCTGTAAATCCATTCCTAAGTGCTTCTCAAATCATGTTTTTCCAGCAGGTATTTGTAATTAAATGCTTTTCTCTAAGTTATTCAGGGGAAGTGGAAGATGTTTCTAGGCTGTTCTAGCAGCTCACGTTAGGGTCGTAAGCAACACCTCAGGGTTGTGAGGGTTATAACATGTTAGGGATATTGTGTTAACTAGGAAGGATCCCCTAATTTTGGGTCTCTTTTTCCCTGTGAGGATGGGGAACACACCAGACTCGGCCTCTGACAACCTCAGCTTCCGCTGCGCTGCCGACGTCCCGCCCGTCACAGCCTGGGAAAGCCACACCAAACCCGAGCTCTGAGGGGCTCACTGGGACCACCTGAGGCATTTTCTCCTGTGGAGAGGGACAGTAACCCCCAGCTGTCACTGCCATTAAACCCTGATTGCTTTTAAAATTCAAAATAACCTTCAGCCTTTTCAGTGCTGGGATGTGTGGGTGCGAGCAGCCATTGGGATGGCAGGAAGGGGGGTTTGTCTTTAGTGTCCTTTTGGTGGGGGAGACATTCCAGCTCTCCTTTTGTTGTCTGTGTAAGCAGAGGGTTTCGTGTGTGGGACTGGGCCAGAGCTGCTCTGACCTCCAGCCCCAGTGAGGGGACACCCAGAGCCCCCAGGACCAGCAGTGTGGGGCTGCCAGGGGGGAGGTGATGGGGGCACATCCCTGGAAGGGGGATTCATAATCAGTCCCCATCCCCTGGAAAGGGGAATTCATAATCAGTCCCCATTCCCTTGGGAAATCCCAGCTTCATAGCACCTGCTGAGCCTTCCCAGAAGTAAAACAAGGCACCTTCATTGGTCTTTGAGCAGTGACAAAATGATGTCTGTGACAGATGACACAAAGCAGTGGCCCAGCTCTCCCAGCAGTTACAACCAGCACAAACTCTCTGTGCACGAGCTCTGCACCAAACCTGACAGGACCAGGAGCCCTGAGCACAAGGGTGGGCAAGGACCCTGCTCAGGGATCTCTCATCCACCTCTCACTGTCCCAAAACAGACACTGGAGGTGCCTCAGGGCTGGGCCTTCCCCATGGGGAGCTGCAGCTGATTATGGTTCTGTTAAAAGGTGGCTTCTCCAAACCCATTCCTCCAGTGGGACATACCCCAGGAGCAAATTATTTGCTGGGTTTGCATTTGCACCGGTCCTGAGCCCAGGGAAAGAAAACTAAAACCCCCAGAAATCACCAGCTTGTTTTCAAAGATTTTACTCGCCTACTGTGAGCCAAACCAGGGGCTGGGGCAGCGGTGATCAGAAGAGCCCCTCCTCGGCTGCCAGGGTGAGCAGGATGGCCTTGCAGGTGTTCTCAAAGAGGGCAGCTCTGTTCTGGGCCTCGCCCTTCTTCACCCAGTGGCGGTAGGTGCGGAAGGCACAGGCGTCGATGAGCTTGCGGACGGGCTTGAGGGCGTAGGGGTCCCTGACCACCAGCTCCCTGGTCACCGACTTCACCAGCCGGTACTGGTAGTAAATCCTCACCGAGGCCAGGACGGTCAGGCAGATCACCTGTGGCACAGGGAACAGCCTGGCATTCAGGGGGATTCCCACAACAGGGCTGGAGCACCCCCAGCACATCCTGCCCGTGGTGGGGAGTTAGGCAGGAGCTCAGTGCCTGGCACAGTTTAGTCCCTGTGGGGCTGGCAAAGGGTGGGGGTTCATGCCAGGGCATCACAGAATCACGGCATGGTTTGGGTTAGAAGGGAACTTAAAGCCCGTTTTACTCCACCCCCTGACCCCTTCCCCTATCCCAGGGTGCTCCAAGCCCTGTCCAACCTGGCCTTGGACACTTCCAAGGATGGGGCAGCCACAGCTTCTCTAGGAAACCTCTGCCAGGGCCTCACCTCCCTCACAGCCAAGAATTTCTTCCCAATATCCCATCTAACCCTGCCCTCTGGCAGTGGGAAGCCATTTTCCCTTGTCCTGTCACTCCATCCCTTGTCCAAGGTCCCTCTCCAGGTCTCTTGGAGCCTCTTTAGGCACTGGAAGGGGCTCTGAGGTCTCCCTGGAGCCTTCTCTTCTCCAGGCTAAACACTCCTGCTCTTTGAATGTTTTTTTTGGAGATGAGAGGCAGTTTCTCCCTTCTCCCTTAACTTCCTCCTGTGAGGGGTCTGCACCCAGGCTGCCACATCCTCCCAAAACCCAGCCCCATCAGCCTTGCCGAACTCCCAGTTCCTCCCAGCTCAGCTGGAAAACCCATCCCACTGCTGGCTCCTGCAGCTCCCAACCTCATCCCCACCTTGAATTTCCGGAAGGGGCTGAAGTGCCGGACCTCCTCCACGTCGTACTGCTGGAAGAAGGGGTGTGCCAGCGCCTCGCCCGCCGTGTACCGCTGCCGCGGGTCCACCACCAGGAACCGCGAGATCTGCACGGGGCACCCGTTCAGTTCGGGGTATCCCAGGGATCTGCAACACCCCCTCCAGTCCAAGTTTCCCCATCCCAAGCACCTACCAGGTCCTTGACGGTGTCGGAGCGATCGTCCCACTCCGGGGAGCCGAACTGGTAATCGCCGTTCATGATCATGCGCAGCATCAGCATCTGCTTGCGGTGCCAGAAGGGCGGCGAGCCGGCCAGCAGGGTGTACATGATCACCCCGGTGCTCCACCTGTGGGCAGCCCACACCGACCCTCCAGCACCCCTGTGCCACCCCAGGGGCACCCAGCTGCGTCTGCACCCCACACCTGCCTTTGTCCCCCTGGAAAACCAGCAGGGAACTGCCCTGTGTGCGCCTGGGGAGGGGGGCTGAGCTCGCTGCTGGAGGGGGGGTTTGAGCTGAGCTGATGGGGAGTTGCTCCCTGGATGCTGCAGGAGGATGCCTTGAGAGGGAGTATTTGACCCTTGCAGAGTTCTTTAGGGAAGGGAGTGGGGCTTGGTGATGTCAGCCAGGCTGGATGCCCTAGGGCATAACTCAGGCTGTGCAGTGCCAGGTGTCCTGGCTCAAACTGAAAAGGGTGAAATGAAAGGCCCCGGTGTGTTTTGAGTGGTTGGTCACAGCTCTGACCGCTGCAGACCCCTGAGCATGAAGCCACCAGAGGTGGTGGCAAAGTCCCTGCAGAGCTCTGGTGGGCTGCCCTGAGCTGGCCGCTCTCTCAGGGGCTGCACAAGGTGTGTTTAAAACCCCCACGTGCTGGAGCTCAGCCCAAGGTGACTTCTACGCACAGAAAGTGTTGCTTTCCCTCCCACAACGGGGCAAAGTGGGGGATGGGCTTGTCCCCAGGCTGCTCCTCCCCCTGCTCTGTGCCAGAACCCCCTGGTGACCCAGACAGCCCCTCACAGCCACCAATATCGGCTTTTGGTGCATCATTTCATTCTTTCCAAACACTCAGCTTCTCACTCACATATCGACCTCCTTCCCGTAGCCTTGGTGCTCATCATCCATGGAGCACTGCAGGATCTCGGGGGCCAGGTAGCCAGGAGTGCCACAGATCTCTGTGGGGACAGGGACAAAGGGCAGAGCACCCCCCTGAGCCACCCAGGTGCCAGCCCCACCCGCCCCCAGGTGGGATCTTTGCAGGGATGATTTTACAGGGAGGAATTGCAGCTTGTGTGCATCTCACTGGTGACTTTTGGTGAATTATAGTGGCTAAAAAGTGAGCAAAGAGAATTATATGGATGCTGGTGGGAGGGGATGTCTGTTGTTGGATGTGTGGCTCTTTGCACGTAGGAGTTGGGGGAAATAACGCTGGGCTGTAGGTGGATTGGGAAATGGGGATCAACTGGAGGAAAAAAGAAGTGGAATGACAAGGATGGTTTTCCTCAAGAGCAGCAACTTTTTCAGGGCAAGGAGAGAGGAGGCTGTGTGCAGGCAGAACTTGTGTGTGAGGACACCGCAAGCGGCCAAACAGCACCAATTTGCACCCCCAGGGAGAGAGTGGGGCTGGAAAAACTCCACAATGGGGTGGCCACGGGCCAGCCCAGCATCCCCCCCACCTCGCCAGCCCCCTACCTTTGAGCTTCTCATTCTCGTTCAGCTGGCAGGAGAAGCCAAAATCCGTCAGCTTGATGTTCATGTCATCATCCAGCAGGATGTTCTCGGGCTTCAGGTCCCGATGGACGATGTTGATGGAGTGCAGGTACTGGATCACCTCCAGCAGCGCTCGCATGATCTTCCTGGGGATGGGGGACAGCTCATTCCCTACCCGAAATATCCACTGGCACCAAGATCCCAGGGATGGGGATAGGGACAGTGTCCCTCTGCTCTTGCAAGGTGGTTTTCACCCCTCTGCATCTGGCCTTACCTGGTTTCTTTCTCGCTCAAGGTGACTTTCTCAGTGAGGTAGTCAAAGAGCTCCCCTCTCTTCATCCTGCATGAGGGAGGGGAAACAGAGTCAGGCAGAGGCTGAGCTGAAACAGCAAACCAGCTCTGGGGAGGATCACCCAGGGGTCTGCGCCCCTTAGCAGCCCAAACTAACTTCCATAAAAAGGGGTAAAAATGCCTTTATATACGTCAGTAAAATATCAAGGCAGGAGGAGAAGAGGCTGTGCCTGGAAAGGGCAGGTTTTGGATAGAAACATGGAATTGTTAAGGTTGGAAAAGATCTTTAAGATCAGCAAGTCCAACCATCAAAGATGGGGCAGGGATGGGGCTCTCCCAGTGCCATCCCACTCCTCTGACATCCATTGCACTGCCCTGGCATTGGGAATTGTGGCTTTGCAGACAGCCTGGTCCCACTGAGCATATAAATAACCCTCAGGGATGCATGACAGCTCCCACCAAAGGTTACAGGGAAACCTGAGCAGCACTGAGCCGCTGACGGAGGGGAAACAGTGCTGGCAGCAGAGCTGCAATGAGCTTGCAGTAATTGGGGCTTGATTCTCCCTTAAGGGCTGGTTGTCCCCCCCACTCTGCCATTTTTGGGCCATAAAAAGCTGGGACCAATCTGCAGAGAGGGAGTGGGCCCAGGGTGCTGAGCCAGCTGCGTACTTACAGGTCAAACACCAAGAAGAAGAAGGTGCTGGATTCATAGCTGTCCTTCAGCTGGACTGGAATAAAGCACAGAGGCTGTGAGCACAGCAATGGACTAAAAACTGCTGATTAAACTGCTAATTGAGTTAATGAGGAGCTGATCTTCACTAGTGTTGTGGTTGGAAGACAACATGGGGGGCACTGCTGGGTTGTGTGAGCAAACAATGCTCCGAGCAGGTGCCCTGCATCATCCAGGGATTTCACCCCAAAAACCCTTCCTGGGGACACCCTGAGGAACAAACTGGGCACAAATTCCCCTTGACTGGACGCTCAGGGCCTGACTTACTGACGTTGGGGTGGCCCGAGACCTTGCGGAGGATGTCGATCTCCTTGGTGGTGGCTTCCCGCAGCTCCTGCACCTCCTTGGGGGAGATGTTCCCTGCCGTGATGTCGATGATCTTCACGGCGTATTCCTGCCTCGTGGTTTTGTGGATGCACCGCCGGACCACGCTGCTCACCCCCCTGCCAGGGACAACAGGGAGAAAAGGGGGGGGTTCCACCCCTGCCTGCCCAGCCAGCGGCACCTGGGCCGGCTGGGATTTTCATGCACGAGCGGGTCTCGCTCTGTCACCCTGTCTCGGTGGGACAGAAGGGTTTGAGCTGATGGAAAAGTGCTGTTCCATGCTATTTTTAGCCCCATGCTGCTGTGGGCCCTGTTTGTATCAGATTCCCAGGGAACACTGTTCCTCTCTGGCACTGGAGGATGTGGAACCAAAACAAGCTGCTTGCCCAAAAAAAAAAAAAATAAATAAAATGGCTTTACCTGCCCAAAACCTCCTTCGGCTCATATTTTTCATAAAACTCTTTGGATGAGTTCCAGTCTGGTAGATCTTCTTCCTTGGTCATCTCTGGCTTCTGTCAGGCAGCACTCTGGGCTCGTCTGAGGGCAGAAAGGAGCTGCAAGGAAAAAAGAGTGAGGATGGGCTCTCACTGCCCCCAGGGCTGGGATCCTCGATCCCTTATGGAAGAAAAAACATTGAGGAGGAAGGAGGAGGAGGATAATCCTGGGCCAAATACAAAAGTGGGTATTTTGCTGCTTAGAAAAGCCATGCTTTGCCCTTGGCACACTATGGAGATCCCACTGGGAACAGGAGAAATCCCACTGGATTCCCCCATAGCCTGGCTGTCCCCAGGGGCAGAACCAGCCTGGCTGGGGCCAAGGCTTTGGGAAAAAAATGCTGCAGCACCTCAAAACCTCATCCCTTCCCTGCACCCAGCTCACAGCAGCAGCCTCCAGAAACACCAACCCACACCACCACCACCCCCCCAAGGGCTAGAACCTGCCTTCTTTTCTTTTCTTTTTTTTTTCCTTATTATTTTTAAGATGACAAAGTTGTCTTTGGCTGAGAGTAAGGAGGGGAAAATCGTGTTTAAAGGGAATGGAAGGGACTGAGGCGCAAAGAGAGGTGATGAGGGTCAGTGAAGCAGCAAGAGGGCCCGGGTGGGTCAGGGTGCAGGTGGGGACAGAGGGACTGGGGACAGTGGGAGCCGAGCCAGCATGAGGACAGCAGCTGAAAGAGCTCCCTCAGCCACTCCTGTGCAGCTGCCAGCAGACTCCACAACTCCTGAAAGGCTCTTGTCTCATTTCTTTTTCCTATTTCAGGCTTAGGGGGTTTTTTATACAGCTTGGTTTGTGCCCATACACGGAGTCCAAGCACTTAGGGTGGAAAGCAGCTCTTACAAGCCCAGGCAGCAAAATTGTCCCTTTGGGGTGACAGTTTGTTGCTGGAGAGGGGACAGAGGAGGGCAGGAGATCCCCGGTTCTGTGGGCTTTCCTTTGCCCTCCTCTCAATAACTCTGCCAGGGCACTGGCAGCTCTAAGTCCATTTAAAATCTCATTAGCAATGTGTATCTGACCTGACCTGGTTTTAAGGACCAATGTGGTGTTTTGGCTGCTGCTGCCAGCGATGTCTAATTCAGGCTGGAGCATTTCTAAACAGCCCTGAGTTTGCTTTAATTTACAAAATTTTAGCTGCTGGAAATACCATGAATAATGCCAAACCAAGCTGAGCAGAGGCAGGATCAGGAAGTAGGGAAAATAAAATATTTCTGAGGT
>VZTA01011446.1:0-17590 GCA_013398855.1 Mohoua ochrocephala
AAATACAAAGAAAAGGATAATCAGGAGTAAAGGAAGGCAGTTCAGCGTGATTGTTGTGTGACCTGGATACTGTTAGCATCAAGTATGTAGTCCCTGTATACTGCTAAGTGCCCACCTGCAAATAAGAGATGCCATTGCAGCAGTCGTAAAACAATACATGTGGTAGTCTCACATTCATAAAAATCCAAAGCCGTCTTTTAAACAAACAGCAGACATTCCTAGAGTCAACAAAATTGCTCTCCAAGGAGTCCATTGGAGCGGTCTGCAGTTCCAACAGTTTAACATAAATCACTTGTTCATCAAAAATCCTGCGAAGACTTGTTTTGGAGAGGAAGTGTAACTGCTTGTCACTTACACTCTTCCTTCAAATGCAATCCTTTTAAATTATTTATTCATCCCCACCATAAATATTTCAAATACTTGTTATCATCCACTTCATTTTCCTCTTGATTTAAGCAAGAGTTCTCCGTACCTGTATTTCTCCTTATTCTGTTTAGAGCACAAACAACTTTTCAAAAAGATAACACTCACATGCCAGATACAGAGAAAACCTGCTGTCTTCCATTTGTGTTTTCCAAAGTGATGCCAAGGTCAAATACAGTGTGACCACTGCTGTTAGCTCCCTGCCCAAATTTAAAAATATTTTATATATTCCAACACTGCTGGAAACAATATGCTATCTGTGCTTCTTTTTAAATGTATATTGGAAATTTGTTGCAACTGCCAAAAAATGCATTGAGCATCATGCAAAGAGGCAGTCATCACCTCCTTTTGACTGTAAGCTTTTTAGATTCTCAAAGAATAAGTTAATTTCAGTATCCTCACCTCCAAAGATCCCAATTTCTAGTGGAAGTAAAGAAAACAATATTCAGGATAGAATATTCATATACCACTGCATGTACAGAATTTCCTAATATTTCCAACTGCCCAATCTTGTTAAATAATACTGTATCAAAAGTACAGTCTTGTGACTGAGATAAACATGCAGAATATGTCCTTAGAAAGACTTAGATTTTTTTTTTTTTCCTTAAGGGGTATGTCACAGAATTGTACGGTCTCAGGGTAATGCATGCCTTAAACATACCTAGCAGGAAAAAAAATCAGAATTCTACTATCCCTCCATGGGCAGTAGAGGACATTAGTTTCCACAAAATCTTCTGGCTATAAGGAAATCAAGGGTCTCAGGAGGGATGAGCGTGAGGATCCCATGTTTCAACCGTGGAAGGTTTACAGCCACAGCATATCTGGCCCTGAGACGAAGAACACCTTGCATCACTCGTAACAGCTCCCTCTTCAAACACAGAAGCAGTACCAGCAGCTCCTAAAGAAGGCTTTCTACAGCCTCCACCAGCCAAAGCTGACCTGGTAAAGGGTCTGATAAAAAGTAAAAATAGGACGTAAGAAGATCTCTGAACTCTGTTAAAAAGGACAGTAAAAACAATAATTATGTTCTATATCACATTTTATTTAAGGTGATAAATCACCTCTCTCTAACTTTGAAGCATCTCAGAGTCAACAAATATATGCCTATTAATGTTCTCACAAAATATTTCTGGAAACAAACTCACAGGACCCTACGTACCCATCTGTAGAGGAAACATTCTAAAACTTTTCACACTCTGTCATATTACAAATTAATTAAAATTCATATCATCCACCAAAAAGCATGGCGTGATACACAGTAGAGAAGGCTTGGCCTTACTAAGTTCTGCAGAATCAACCAATAGACATCTTGCAAGTACACTCTAGGAACAACTGGCAACCATGAACTCTGGGGCACTGGCTTGAAGAGGAGATGAGCAAATACCCCACGCCTTTCTATCAAAGACCAACATTCCCTAAGAGAATTACCTTGTTAGCTTCCTCTCCGTATGATGATCTCTGGGTCTTTCTTTACAGCTTCTGTTTGATTCTCTCACATTGGAAGACAGGGACTGATTATCTTGTTTTCTCTTAATTTTTGCGAAGTTTGCAAATCCGTTTTAATTCACCTTGGAGATAATCTTTCCCATTCTTTGCACCACCAGTAACCACATCAATGATCCTTAAAAAAATGCCACAACTTGTTCCAACTTTAATATAAATAAAACACATTTACCTCATTTTCATTGTTAAGACCTAAGAACATATTAGGCATATATACAGAAAAAGCATTTTCTTCATCATCATATAGGAAGGTAACACACAAGCAAATTGAAAGCAATGGTTAACTGCTACCTATGTTTTATCAATAACTAGAAATATTTAAAAGATAATGCCTCTTGCCCTCAAAACCACACTTTTCTGTCTCTGTTACACACACAAAAGTTGCTTTGTTCAGCTTACTATACTTTTTCCTCTTTAGATGAGATGAAACATGACTGGGTAAATAAGATTCAGCAGTTACAGGACAGACAATTCTCAGTCTAAATCTTACAAATCCTTAGGATGACTAAAAATTCCCATAACATTTATTTATTTTTACAACACCATAATTTTTAGTATAATTTAGTACCATAGCCAAATTCTAATTGGAGCAATTACAGTCTATTTAAATTCTCCATCTAAATCAGCAGGAAATGGCTTCCTTCCATTCTGAACAAGCAAACATTACTGGTATATCCTGCTAAACTTTTGTAAAAAATTTACAAATATCTCCAAATAATTCTAAAACCTGAAATAGAGCTATACTACCCTTTTGGAAACATGCCAAATCAGAGTGCAGCCTTGAGCCTTGAAGAGGCCCAAGGCTGTACTTGTTTCAGGGACATAATTACAACATGATTAGTATCCCTTTGGTGCTGCAGGGAGAAACAGTTCTCTGTTCCAAAGGAGAATGAACTGTAACTCAGCTCCAAACAGAAGGTAAATCCTTGCAAATCCATCCGGCAAATTTTTCAACTATCATCTTTACCTGTTGCCTCAAGCCAGAAAAAGTGTCACAAGATGCTTACACCGACCGCATTAAGTTTTGTTAAAGATCTCAGCACATTTTCTAATGACATTTCTAATTTTCCACCATGTAGAAGAGAGCATTAACAAATACACACTCTCTTACTAAAGTCTTCTAATACGTGTCATCCATTCCCTCGAAAAATGTTTGTGTGCTAGATTTAAAGCTGTCTACCTACCAATCCTGACACAACTGCTCTTTGTCCTTCTTCAGCCAGATTTTGAGTGCACAGATACGAGACAGACTCCCAGTGCCTTTTGCTGGGGAAAAAAAGCTGGCCAAGACTCTACCGTATTTCCCCATCCAAAATTTACCACATGCAATATTGCCCTCATTATGCATTTGCCCTCTTGTAAAATAAGCTGTTTTCTCTTTTAAAGATTTTCCTGAAATTTTCTAGAAAGTTTTAGATCACAGGATAGATCAGTCCTGAAAAACTTCAACACTACAGAAGATGCTCTGCTTCCTCCCTCCCCCTCTCAGCTTACAACCATGCGAAAAATGGACGCTGACGATCCCACCGGGTTTTTACACCATTAGAAGAAAAAGCACTACAGAAAAGCAAGTGCTGATCACAATTCAATTAGCCAGCTTCTTATTTTCCTCACTCCCCAAATTAATGCAAGCCTTTTATATAAAACAGGATACTAAACCAAGAGGAAAGTATCAGAGGGAATTAATACCAAGTGTACCTGTTGTCCTCAAATGTACTTGATAAAGCACTATTCCTTACACTACTACAAAACAAGCACTGTAAAGCATTTGCATAAATACTCAGAAGCATATTGTGGTTAGTTAAGAATCATCACTTTTGACACAAATGGAAGTGAATGATACTTAATTAGCAAGTCATTAAATCTAAATATTTATTTGTTAAATGTAACTAATAATCAGTATCAATACAGATTAATCAAACAGAGAAAAATGCTTAAAACAGCACCACAGAGACTCACATATATCAAATGAACCTACATCAGTTTGGGGAAAAAAAGTACCTCGGGTCAGAATTCACACACTTAATACAATATCTAAGGCTCTGTTAAAAAAACTATGTTTGGTTTGTATCACATATCATTTATGCAAATTACAAAAATGCATAATACTCAAAAAATACCAATGCCAATTCAAAATTAACTGCTGTTAGTCTTTTTCCCATAAAAACACCAAGAAGGTATGAAAAATTCCCCTCAAAGGTAATAACCACCAGCTACTCCTTCCACCTTAACGTTTATTCAGTAAAATAACCCATGTGAGCTGGGCAGTCCTGGGCCAACCCTGGACTCAAAAGTTGTCTGCCTCATACCAAGCCCAATTTGACAAATGGCTCTACTGACAGTCTGTCATAAGAAAGCAAAAACAACTGAACAAGCAATAGTGGAAAAACAATGTTCCTATAATAAAAACCACATCTAAAGTCAGGCTTGAGAGACAGTGGGAAAATGTCAGGGTGAAGCCAGTATTTTGGTGTATTTTATCTGTCATATAAAATTCACAAGACTTCAGATTACAAATTATATACTGCAACACCTAGAACTACTAAAGAAAAATTTGATTTCTTCAGGATCAAAACCACAGATACTTGTGTTTTCAAGAAAATAATTCAGCAGCAAAATATGATAATAAAAGAGAGACCGTCTCACACTACATCTGGGGAAAAAAAGAAATTCAGCTTTCAGTTTCTCCTGTCTCAGTTCTACACCCATGCATACCAACCACAGCTATGTACAAGCAAGAGAAAGGAATCACAGAGTTCTCATAACTGCAACACCTGCCTTCCTTGGGGCTCGCAAGATCATACTGTGATCACCAATCGATCAACAGGAAACCAGGAAAGCACAGCTGCTTCCTGATTCCCTTCACAGGAAAGAAAATAACTGAGTTCACGAGCAGCAGTAAGGGAAGGCTCTAGACCCCAAAGGCCTCTGGCATTCACACTGACACAAAATCTCCCCAGTTATAAATTAACTGTTTAGACTGAAAACCCACAAGTCTCATATTTCTGCTGCTCTGCTTATTCTCAACCAAATCTATTCTAGACTGTTTTGTAACTATTGTCTTAAGTTCAGACAAACTTAAATCACACCAGACTGCAAGTTACCTTTCTGTCTGAAACTTTTCATTAGGGTCTTTTAACTCTGGTCTCCAGTAACTTCATTTCATCAAGCCAGTTGCTGCATTATTCAAATACATATAAATAAAAAATAAATATCAGTGTCTTCTTAGAAATTAAAACAGCCAATCAGCAAAGTGACTACTGAGAAAGACGGGCTAAAGTAAAATCAGCTGTTTCTGCACATCGTTTTGCCTTTGGCATTCTGGAGAAGTCGGCAGAAAAGAAATAGTGATTTTAATATAACATGACCCATAGCAACTGAAACCCACTGAGTCTATGATGCCCTCAGGAATACAGACTCACTCCACAGTGCCCAAACAGCTAAAAGTTAAGAGAATTCCTGACACAGATCAATAGTGAGTAAACTTAAGGTTTACATCATTCTCAAGGAAAATTCCAGATTTCTCTCTCCTTGGCTGCCTGAGACAGAACAAGTCATCTGTGGGGTACAGATACGATCACGGGAGATACGAGACTAAAATGTACCGTTTGCTAACTAAAGAAATCCATAGGCAACAGTGAATCAAGTGAATCAGACAAAGTGATATAAATACCTAAGACAACAGAATTCCCCATTTCTATCCCCTGTGGGTAAACAATAAAAAAAAGAAAACTTTGTGATCATCATGTAAGTTTAGGCTCACTCTAAAAATGAGTTATGTCATGGCTTAAGAAGTTCCTTTCAAGCATTTAAAATGAATACTCTCAACTTTAAAATGTAAGTTCAAAATAGGCAAGGTAAGAGATGTTATAGAAAAAGAACAAACAAACTGAATCCCCAGTAAAAACTAAAGAAAAATCAAAAAGAAAGCCTCAGGACACCCAGAAATTCGGGGGTTTTTTAGAGTTCGGTTTACATTTGTGTAACAGGACATACAGGTCTTTTTCTGTTACCAGATGGTTCAAAACAGCAGTAAGTAAGGCTGTTTTCACAGGACTTCTATCATTGTTGTTACACATGGAAACCATCACACAAAACCCAATGCCACAAAATATTCAATCCAGGCAGTTTTGAAGAACAAACATCAAACCATTAATCTTTTCACAGAATCGTCGAATCATCAGGGTTGGAAGAGACCTTTAAGATCATTCAGTCCAACCCAGCACTACCATTGTAACCCTTAAACCACTAAACCACATCACCCAGTGCCAGATCCAGATGCCTTTTAACTAAATAAAGAAAGGTTGGTTAACTGAGTATCTGTGACACAAAAGTTAGGCTGTTAGGGGTTCTCTTGATTTCAATATAGATAGAAAAATCTGTATTCTCAACAACAAACAGGTCTGGCACTTATTTAGAAAAAAGCAAATCAAAATAAACACAAATAAACAAAAACAACCAAACAAAAAGCCCTCAGTTACCACAGTTAGTTTTCTAAAAACAGTTCTGGCACAGTTTTTCTCCCTAGATTCAAGCCCACCTCTGCTTCTTCTTTCTTGTAAAAAATTCTACATATGCTTTGGGAAATAAACCGTTTAAAATATCCATATTAAATGTTCATTTATCTAGTTCTTTCATAACATGAAATCAAAAAATTAAACAATATGTAATAATTGATGTTGCATTTCCCTTGAGATTCACATGCAAATTTTTGTTTTAAATCCCGGCATTTTTAAATGAAAATAATTATTTGCATTTGATGAATAATCATTAGAAAAACAGAAAACCTGCATTTCGAACAAGGCATACGTCACCTGGGAATTCTATCAAAAAGGAATAGCACACATACACATCAGAGCCCACTCAAAGGATTAAAACATTAAAGAGAAACAAACTACTTACATTATCTTCCTCCTCTGTATCATCATTGTCATTGTCGTCATCACTATCTTTGAACCCAGGGGGAAGTGGTGGCCCAATGAATTCTTCATCATCATCATCATCATCATCATCATCATCATCATCAGTATCCTCAGCTGGACCTTTAGCAGAACTCTGGGAACGCATGGAAGGACCACTTAGTGCTTCATTTGAGTTGTCCCCACTTTCACTAGACAATACCTCTCTGCAAAGAAAATTTAAAGCATCATTGTTTGAAGAATTTTCTGATAAAAGATGTTGAGCACTCTTGTAAATCAGCAGACACCAAAATTAGCAGCAAACCAGACATTAACTTTCATTAATGGAGTGTAGACCCACTACCAGCTTTTGAAACACTCAAAGGTCTAGACTATAAAAGTTACATTAAATTACCATTCTGCTGTTGCCCAAATCGATTGTGCAAACACTTTATTTTTGGCATAGGGAAATTTCTGAAAAGTTGAGTTATTGTGTCTATGTTCGTGGATTTTATTCAAAATAGCCGTGCTCCCTCTGCTGGCAGCTCCCGAGCGGCGCCGCTCGAACGGGCAGAAGGTCAATTACAGAGAGAGAAGATCAACTCTCCAGACTTCGTTTGGGAGCTTATATTTTCAGAATTTTTAAGTGAGCAGGCCGCAAAAAATAGTCTTCTTTTCCTCTTTTCTTTGTTAAACTACAGAGGTATTGTTTTTTTTGGGTTTTTTTAAAGTTTAGGTTATCACTTTAGAACTATAATAAAAACACAAAAGTTTAAGAACATAATAAAAGACTAAGAAAATCAGTTCTGACCCATGTACATGGAGAATTCTGCCCTGCTTTGCCTCCAGAACCAGCTGTACACCAAGCAGGTACTAAGTTACACAGAAAAAAATTGTGTTGGATAAGCAATTAAACTCTGTTTCAGGAAGAAAAGAGAATAAACTAAAACCAACATGACTTAGGTCATTGGATGTTACAGTGAAGACCAGGGTTTGCATGCCTGAAAGCCTGCATAGTCTAAAGACCTAGATCAGAATAGGATTACCTAACAAATTTAACCCAAATAAAAAGAGCTTCTCTTACTCTACAACAAGGGGGCAATCAATATCCTTTTACCAAAAGGAAGGTTTTCCAGCATGTGAGGCACAGATTGGGATCTTCAAAGTTCTTCAAGTAAGGTATCCTCAAAACTAACGTCATAATACTATGTGCAAAAGAGTTGTGTTTTGAAAGTTGATATGCATTCCTACACTAGCAAACCACATGTCTTTTCCCCAAAAGCCAAGCTATTTAATTAGTTTTGGAATGAAACCAAAGATACACTGTGCCAGTGAGAAGGATGTATACAACATAATGATTCAAGGAGGCCATTCCGATCCTTGAATCCCAAATTTTCAGACCTTTCTACAGACACCCAAGAACAGCATCTACCCTTCTTCCTAACTACCTTTATCATTCTCTCATCTGCTAGGAAGGAAATTGATCAAATCAAACATTTCAGTATTTTGAGGGGCAGCATAGCTATTCTCCCTGTGACACAGCCAGAGCTGCAGTGCGATTTTTCACCACACCCCAAGCAGGGCAGGGACAGCCAAATACCCCAGCAACAGCTACAGGCATCCTCTGTCCTGACTGGGATAAAGTCAAACATAAGAACACACCACTGTAGCCAGACCAAAAGCCCACCAGCTGGGAGTGCTGCTGACAGAAAGGACAAAACAAGTGGTGTTTTCCTCAACTTCCAGTCTCACAATCTTACTCTACCAGGGGCTATAAAGAAAGAAGAACCATTTTGAACCAGCCCCTTTCCCAGGATTCAGAAAAGTGTAAGGAATTTTTTTTTTTGCTTTCCCTCATTACCTCCTCAGTAAGTGAAACAAGCTGTTAAGAGGAGAAAAAAAAAAAGCTGTAACAGAGCACGGATGGCATACCGAGAGGAGAAATAACAAAAAACATTCTGACAGTTGTGCAAGTATGTGGGCATATCCCCCCCATGTGTTCACTCTCTGCACATCATTCACTCAATTTTCTTAGGTTTTTCCTTTTCATATACTAGCAGATGCTTTCGTTTCACAAAGCATAATTATTATATGCACGCATAAATTAAGTACCATAACCATCGTAAATATTTCTCTACAGCAGAATAGCTCAGGGGCAAAAATAATCATTGGTTGTATTTCACATAATTTTGGAGTGAATTTTTAACAACTGAAAAATTAGTATAAGGGCTACTCTCATAACGTTAAAAAAACTCTGATAATTTTTTTAAAAATTACAATTCAGTGAAGTGTTGCCATTTTCAGAGAATAAAAGATGCTATGCATATTAGATCAGTTTATAGTAACTAAAATCTTCGTTATAAAAAGAACTAGAAAATCCTATATTTCAGACTTAAATAGTCAGTTGCAGGATTGTTCCTCTGAATTATGACTGAGTCACAATGGCATGTCTCTTTCTCTGGCTTCCTGTTTTTACCTCTAAGTACTAAGCTATGAATCCTTTTCTGCAAGGAAATATAAAACTTCCAAGAAAGCTTTTCATGTCCAGCCCTTCCTTCTCAAGGCTTAGTAAAAACAAAAAGAAAAACAAAGAAAATTTACTATGAGCAGAACTCTGAGGAGTATTCAGAGCCCACCTAATAACTCAGCATACTGAAATGTATTTGTTATCTTCCTTTATAATAAGTCCCTGAAGGTCTCTCCAGTCGAGTCACTTAGCAGAAAAAGGCAATTATGGAAAGCCTCTGTATTGCCTGACTGCTCTCCACCTCGTCACTTGTTTAAATCGCTTATGTATACTGGAGTCACTCATTTATAATACACAATCATGTTACATTTAAATTGTTGTCATCCTTCATTATGTCACCAAATGGATATGTAAGATCATCAGAAGCAAATGGAAGCACAGAGTATTTTTCCCTCGAGCACAAGACACAACACAGGACCCAGAGAGTAGTACATAGTGCCATCAATTATTTCAGTGAGAGTGCACAGGTTTTCCAAAGAGCAACAGGCAAAAACTAAATTTTCTAACAAAAATTTGTTTCGTCTGAAACTCTACAACTCTACAACTCTCTATTATATTGTCTATAATAACCTATCATATATAGGCTCTATCAGCCCATAACATGCATACACAGAGGTCTACTAGAGTCTTGCATGGGTTGTTAAATTTCCACATACACAGAAACCTAAAAATGTACAGCGCGCTCATGTCTGCCAGCCCTGCCACACAATGGAGTAGCGTGGTCCCCATTGCCCTCAGCTACTTTTGATTTCCCAGCATTTCAGAACTCAAACTGTAAAATCCATAGCATATATTGTTTGTCAGTAATAGACAAAAGTTTAAGACTAAATTTCAGGCTGAAGTCAAAACAAAAAACTTTCTCTACCTCACCATTACTCCATAAAATCTGCACACAGAGGCTGTCCACATACTTTGCCTTCTTTTTCACCAGGCATGAACAAGTATATTCTATCTACAGGTGGGCACAGTAGCAGCTAATAAAGTCATCGTATGTTCTCATTATATTTGCCCCTAATACTTTCAAAAAATACATAGATAACATCGTTGTTATTTTTTAACAAGTATGCAAAACAGGAGCAAGGAGGAAACAGCAAAATTGACTATCAAATATACATAATGTCAATATTTGCAAATATTGACATATCTTTAGGAAAGAAATTTTTTTAAACATTTAAAATCAGTATTTCCACTGGAATACTTAAGATAACAAGACATATTAACACAAGCTAAATGATACTCATGTTATCAAAACAAGCAAACACCCTCTTTAGATAAGAAAGGTGCTACATGGAATCTCCCACCATTATCTAAGTACCTTTCAGTCAATGTGGGCCCAGCTCCTGTTGCACTGGATGCTGAAGCTGATGAGTCAGTGCATGGAATTCTGAACTCCTTTTCAGTCTGGTCTTCTTTTTCTCTTTCACGGGCCTCTGAATAGGGAGAGCACAGAAATAACAAATAATCAAAAAATATTAAAATTACTGGCTTGCTGAGGATAGTAAGCCGGTTTTTTTTCATTTTCAGACCTAGATGAAATACTTGAAAAGGTAACAGCAAATAAAGGATTTAACCTGAAAATACTTTTTCACATATATTAAATTTCCATTGCTATTGCAATGGTCACTCAACGAAATGTCACAAGGAAAATGTTAAACGCCTTCCAGTTGTTCATTTGTACACACTATCAAATGTAAGTTGACCATATAAAGAAGCTTATATTTCAATTATTTTCAATACTACAGTAAAAAAGCATGATCAATTCAGAGAAATTTTTATGTTTTCACAACACGAAGAACTAAATTAGCGCAGTTAAAACATACAGATGTCTATACAAGAGAATTTTAAACATCATTTATGGAAAGGAAACACAAAGAATTGTTTGCATTAGCAGTTCATTTGTACTTCACTTAGTGAAAAAGAATCCCTGAGCAACGTTGCAATAAAATTGAAGTAAACAAAAAGTTCCATCTCATAATAAGTAATCACGGTGGGGGGGTGTGGCTACAGGTATGGCTACTATGTTGCTAAAAGTTCCCAAAAAACTTCAATTAAGGAGAACAAAGTTACTTTCTTTCTACACAAGAAACACTCTGTTCTCTTTTTGCTCACTGTTTGTTAGCTAAACAAAAAATAGAAAAACCTGTTTTCAGCAAAGCTAGGAAACATTTTCCTCTAAAGAGAAACACAAACAGCTGCAAGATACAGAACCAGGAAACGTATTTTGAAATCAGTTCCACAAATTAGATAATGGGGGAGACATATCCAAAAGTTATCACAGTCATTCCAAAAAGCTAAAAATCAGGAGTGTATCTCAATAAATCTGAAACTAAAGTGCTCACATTAAGCCATCCCTACAACAAACACACATTTTTGATTGCTATACTCTCAATACTAAAATTTGTGTCTAAGTTAAATAGCTGAATTACATACAAAGCTTTACCATTTTTGGCAAAATGATCAACTTTACAAACAACAAAATGCTGGGCATTTCCATTACAGATATAAGCCTAGAAACCTGGTAGGGGGTTGGGAGGTGGTCTGCTGCAGGGCAAAGGAGAGGACACACTCAAGATGCAGGTCAAGATGTCTTGACTTAAAAGCATTGTATTTTTGCAATCGCTTACTGAATTTCCCTACTAAACAAAAATATGATGTAAATAAATGATTCCTCATAAAGAATGAAAGCTCAACCTGAACAAGTATCAAACACAAAAAGGTCTCCAACATGGACATACATTGGTGTGTTTAGATTCAGCCAACACCAAAAAAAAACCCAGTCCAAAATGAATTTTGGAATCCCTTGCATAATTGAATTTCATAGTGTCTTAAAGTCCAAAACGCCAATGAGCCTCCAAAGAGGTCTGATCCAGCTCTGTATAGAATCATAGCAGTAAAAAACATGGCATCACAGTAAAACAAAAGGCACGCACTGTCCACAAACTGGCCAAGGGGAAGGAGAAGCACGGGTAACTGGGTTGGCAAAGAGATTTGTAGAACATGCATGAGTGTTCTCAAAGACCTTGTTCGGACCGGTGTTCACGTGAGTACAGGCAGCAGATGATACAATTTCCTCCATCTGCCACTCTCAAAACAGCACCCTCAAAAAGTGCCCACTCCAAGCACAGCAGAAGGCAGAGACACTTTTGTGCACTGCTATACAACCTGCTCCTTGGTCTAAGACACACATTTCTTCTTCACTACTTTGCTGTCTCTAGATTAAAGCTGTCTGTACCAATCTCTCTTCCAAAATAAATACACTGCTAAGTAAAAGAAGAAAAAGTTTGTGTATTCTTCCTGTATCTGCAAGCCATGCCTCACAACAGGAGCTCTGCACGCGCACACTGCTCTAACATACTCAGACAACACCAGCAAATTAATAACTTTACAGTTCATCAAGGCCCAAGCTGTTTAGGACTATCTTCCTTGAACGAAACTGAGTTTCTGTTTTGTTCTCTACAAAGTCAGTTCGAGACACTTCAAACATCACCCTGAGGGAGCAAATCAAAACATGTTTCAAAATGCAACAGCCGACTAGGCTCACACTTCTTACCCAAGACTTTCCTGCTCCTCTCCACTGCAGTTCTCCTCGTCTGCTCAAACATAGCTTCGAGGTCGAAAGTCCGAGCCTTCTTCCCTGGAAATGAAGCGAACGGAGACTGTAAGACAGGCCCACCTGGGGCTGACAGGCCCCACGGCTTCGCCCCCCGCTCCGCCAGCCAGCCCCCGGCCCCCCCCGGCCGCATCGCCACGCACCGAAGCCGGAGAAGCCCATGGTGGCCGCCAGCTCCGGGTCGGGTGTCCCGAGCATCTCTGCGTCTGCAAGGAGAGAGGAGAGCAAACCACGGGGGTGAGCGGGGGCCGCGGGTGAGCTAGGCCCGCCTCAGCCCCGGCGTCCCCGCCGCTCACCGCCCTCGGCCGCCGGCTCCATGCTGCGCCTGCCCCGGATGCACAACAGGCGCCGGCAGGAAGCGGCCGGGCGGGGACAGCCGCGCTTCCTTCCCAGCGACGGAACGCAACGGCGTCATGGAGCCGGAATCCNGCCGGCAGGAAGCGGCCGGGCGGGGACAGCCGCGCTTCCTTCCCAGCGACGGAACGCAACGGCGTCATGGAGCCGGAATCCGTGCCCCTCGCAGCACCGCATAAAACTAAACCACGTTTCTGCGCGTGTTGCGCAGACGCTCCTTGAGCTATGCCAGGCTTGATGCCGTGACAAATTTCCCCGGGAAACCTCTTCTAAGGACCGACCACCCTCTCAGAGTGAACCTTTTCTTGGTGTCCAACCTGAATTTCCCTTGGCAGAGCTTCATGCCGTCTCCTCTTGTCCTGTCGTTCGTCACCAGGGAGAGGAGATCAGCACGTCCCCACCGCTGCCCGCCATGAAGAAGATTTCCACAGCCTGAGGCTTCCACTCTGCCTTCCCCAAGCTGAACAAGCCAAGTGACCTCAGCATCTTAAATCTTGCCTCGAGATGCTTCATCATCTTGGTCCCCCTACTCCTGACATACTCTAACAGTGTGATGTCCTTCTTAAACTGAGATGCCCAAAACTGTATATAGGACTCGAGATGGGGTGTGCAACCCCACAGTACAGTGTAATGGGATAGTCACCTCCCTTGACTGGCCAGCAGTGCTGTGCCTGATGCACTCCACAACATAGTTGGCCTTTTTGGCTGTCACTTTTGGCACACTCTTGACTCATATTCAATTGTCATCAACCCAAAAACTCAGATTGCTTTTCATGGAGCTGCAATCCAGCCTCTTATCCCCCAATTTCTCTGTGCAACCATGATTTCCCTGTCCTGTGTGGAGAATCTGGCACTTGTTAAATTTTATATGATTGGCGATTGATCAGCTCTCTGTCCAAATCTCTTGTATGGCTCCTGTGGCATCAAGGGAGCAACAGCTCCTCCTGGTTTAGTATCATCAAACTTAATTCCTGCAACCAGGCCATTTATAAGAACATTAAAGAGCACTGTCCTTAAATCTGAGCCCTGGGGAGCCTCACTGGTGACTAGGCACTAGCTTCTTAATCTTGAGAAGATAATTTCCTCATTTGCTGTTGTGCTGGTTTCAGCTAGGGTACAGTTAATCTTCACAGTGGGTAGTACAAGGCTATGTTTTGGATTTGTGCTGAACACAGTGATGATTATATAGAGATGTTTCTGTTGTTTCTGGGCTGTGCTTAAACAGAGCCAAGGCCTTGTCTGCTTTTCAAATTGCCACATTGGCAGGGAAATTGGAGGCGCATGGGAGGGTGGGAGGAGACACAGCCAGAACAGGTGACTCAAACTGGCCAAAGACATGTTCCAGACCATATGACATCATGCTCAGTATATAAATTGGGGGAAGAAGAAAAGGGGGGGAACATTTGGAGTGATGGTGTTTGTCTTCCGAGTAACCATTACGCATGATGGGATCCTGCTCTGCCGGAGATCACCGAACACCTGCCTGCCCATGGGAAGCAGTGACTTAATTCCTTGTTTTGCTTTGCTTTTGTGTGTGGCTTTTGCTTTCCCTGTTATACTCCCTTTACCTCAACCCACAAGTTTTCCAGCTTTTACCCTTCCGATTCTCTCCCTGATCCTGGGGAATGGGGCAATGAATGAGCGGCTGCTTGGGGCTTGGTTGCTGGCTGGGGTTAAACCACAACAGTGATGTAAACCCTGCAGGGTTTGAGGTTTAACTTTATGAATCTTCATTTGAAAAGTAGAGGGTGAGAGTGGATTTCCTTTCTTGTGCCATGTGCCTCTGCCATTAATGAAGCTTTTCAGAACGGATGCTGGACCAGCTGAGGAGCAAAGAGTCAGTGCAGTCTAGGCAGGAAACATCATTTATAAACCAGACCCCTCTGGAAATCCTATTTTCTGCCAGTCCCAAAATTTCCTATGACATTTTGGGAATGCCTATGCTATTCAGAGCAGACATATCACTTAACAGAGACCCAGCCTCACTAAGTTAAAAATCTGATACAGTCACACTGATGTTTCACCCCAAAATCTGGAAAATCAGCTGCCACATCAGGCCAGTGCCAATGCAAAGGCAATTTACTCTGCTTTTACACCTTAGCTCTGAACAGAGGCACTGTGCATGCCTTGGGAGTCCCCGTGTTGTCCTGAAAATGGGTTCATTCTCCGGTGTGCAGTTTGCACACCGAGGTGAGGCATTTCTATTCCTGTATTTCTATTTCTTTATTCTTGTTTGCGTAGAGTAGGGAGCTGGGTGTTAACTCACAAAAGGCTGGCCTCTGGATAATCAAAGCTTTACACTATTCATATTCTAACAAACAAAGGCATCAGCATTCATCGGTTACAAATTACATAACTTTTTTATTAACTAGTACTCAAACCTCTATTTGCTGGTGGTATATCTCACTTCTCATGGTTATTAGTCTGCAGGTGCAGTTCCTCCTGTTGAGTCTGGCATCTCTTTCGAGTAGGTGGTTAATGGGTCACGATGACCCACTCCTGGAATTACCTTTCCCCCAGTTACTGCTCAGTCCTGCTGACTTCACTTCTGGTGGTTTTCATTCAGCCAGCCCATTCACCTTGGGATTGTCTTCTCTTTTCCTTAAAACAAAAGGTTTAAGGATTAGCCAAGTGTACAATGTTCACAATGCAACTGCATAATCGTAACTGTCCAGCCACAGTTACTGATTAACAAAAAAAAAATTGCAAAGTTTGACTCAAACCCTTATTCAGATCTTGAGGGGCTCAGATCTGGAGGGGCCTGATGTAAGCTTGGTTTTGGCTTATATCACTACCCACAAAATCACAGAATCACAGGATTGTTTGGGTTGAGAGGGACCTCTTGAGATCATCTAGTCCAAGCCCTTGCCAAGGCAGGGTCATCTGGAGCAGGTGACACAGGAACCAGGTGGGGTTTGAATGTCTCCAGAGAGGGAGACTCCACAACCTCCCTAACATTCTGTTCCAGTGCTCTGCCACCCTCAGTGCAAAGAAGTTCTTCCTCATGTTGAGCTGGAACTTCTTGTGCTTTAGTTTATGACCACTGCTCCTCATCTTATCACTGGGCACCTCTGAAAAGAATCTGGCACCATCCTCTTGGTACCCGCCTTTGAGATATTTGTATGTATTAATAAAATCCCTTCTCAGTCTGCTCTTCTCCAGACTGAACAGGCCCTGTTCTCGCAGGCTTTCCTTGTAAGAGAGATGCTTCAGATCCCTAATGATTATAATATTATCATTATTTCATTCTATTATTCATATAATTAATTAATTACTATTTATTAGAATAATTATAGTTATAAATCCTATATTCTATTAGTATAATTATTAAGTGCATTATATATCTTACATATCTAAAATATATATTATACCATATATTTTATATATTTTCTTGTATGAGGATAACTACTTTCTTATTTTTATTATTATTATTATTATTATTATTATCACTACTACTACTGCCTTTGCTGAACCCTCTCCAGTAGTTGCTTGTCTTTCTCAGATTTTCTTTCCAAATCTGCACATGTCTGCACCCCTCTGACCTGTTCCACAGTATCACAGCAGGCTGGCAGCAAATAACCACTGAATTATTTAGGTTGGAAAAGATCTCTGTGATCGACGAGTCCAACCTTTGACTGATCCAATATATGCATGATACATATGCGATCCTAGACCCTGTCTTTGAGTGGGCTGTCACTGGGGCCCAACCAGAGCTACTGTGCCTGCAGAGCGGGCAGGGAGCTGCCCAGGGCCATACACAAGACAGGAGCCGCTTCCCACTGCTCTCCTTGGGGCCGCCCTGTGCCTTTGAGGGGCTGCACAGCAGACCAGGCCTGTCCCTCAAGGGGCCCTGAGGACGCCTCGGTGATGCACCGCAGCCCCCGGCAGCCTGTTAGCGCCTGTCACAGGACGGGTCAGGCTGGAAGGACCACAGTGGCTCATCTGGTCCAGCCTCCCTGCTTAGGATGGCCTGCAGGGCCATCCCAGAGCACATGGCATAGGGTTGTGTCCAAACAAATGGGATTATCTCCAGAGAGGGATACTCCACACCCTCTCTGGGCAATCTGTTCCAGTGCTGGGTCACCTGCACATTTAAGTTCTTCCTCATGTTCATCACGTGGCACTTCCTGTGCATTAGTTTCTGCCCATTGCCTCTTGCCCTCTTGCTCAACACCACCGAGCAGAGCCTGTTCCATCCTCTTGGCACCCCCTCCCCCCATTTAGATATTTAAGCACACTGATGAGGCCCCCTCTGAGTCGGCTCTTCCACTCATC
>VZTA01011450.1:14341-77428 GCA_013398855.1 Mohoua ochrocephala
CCGGGGGCGGCGCCGCCGCCTCATTCCGCGGCTCGGGCAGCGCTGCGAGGAGCCGCGGGCGGCCCGCACTGCCCGCCCTGCCAGCTCCGTGTGCCTAAGCCGGGAGGTACCCGCTCGCGTCCTGTGTCTGGCCGTGCTGCTGGGAGAGCCCGACCCGGGGTCTGGCTGGGATGCGGTAGGAGAGATTCGCGAAATCGGAGATGTAAGAAATGAGAAGTTTTTGCATAATTTGCGTTTGAGGTATCGCATCTCGCTGCGGAGTGAAGCCTTCGAGCTCCCTCGCCCGACTCTGTTACGCTCGCGTAATGGGAAAAGTATAAAGTGCTTCTGATTATCGTGCTTCCTAGGGGCTGCGATACCTACTGCGCTGGGGGGGATGTGGAAGAGATTGTGCTCGTTCAAAAGTCTAGAAAGAAAAATGTAACTTTACAACAGTGCAAATTATGCAAATAAAAGTATGGGGGAAAAATCAGCCCGGATTCATTTATAAAGAATTGTAAAATCCTAAAATTTAAAGCTTAGTGTAATCTTTGACATTTATGTGGGCACCTGGGAAAAAAAAAAACAGCCCTAAAGCAGAGCTTTGGTATGGAAGTACAGTGCTGCTGCGAGCAGACACATTTCTGTCTGCTTCTCATTTAAAGTGCCAGCTCCTTCTTTTTTGTATACCTAATACACTATACGCATGGAATATACAGCTGTGTCACAAAATCATTCTGTATTCTTAAAGCTTAATATAATCAAATTCATTGCCTAAAGATGGTGTAGTTGAAGATTTGATCCTTTTTCACTGAAGTGGAAATACTTTCAGTAATTGAAAGCAGATTCATGTCTGGAGTTGTACAAGCCAAGGTTTTCATTTTTAAAATAAACCTTTTGTTCTTCAGCTTTAAATATTTCAGTGAGCCATCCGGAGACCTCTGTTAATTGCTAGAGTAGACTTTAAGGAAGGATTGGGGAAAAAAAAACCTGAGAAAGGTATGTCAGCAATTAAATTTACTTAAAATAATAATGTCTGTATTCCAGTGCATGAACATACCATTGCAGCTTTTGTGCACACTACATTTTAGTTTTCTTGTTCATCCACGTGAATCTGAATTTGAACTACCCATCTGTCTGTGGAGTGTTTTATTTTAAACTATCTTCACTTATTTTCACCTTACTTAGCCCATTTGCCGGGGTTTTTTTTAACAGTTTATTAAACAAAAAAAATCCGAACTTTGAAGATTTGGGGAAATACTGATCTGCTCCGGTAAACAAACCTGACACTTTGTAGTGATAGCTGCCCTTTGTTAACTTTGTGTCTGTTTTCTGGCTGATCCTGTGAAAAGCTTTCAAATCCCTTGCCTTCTAATATTTTAGCAATGGGGAAAGAAACTTAGGATGTCAACTACCAAACTCCCGGACAAAGCCTGAGCTGCTCTGGAGCTGTTTGTTAGCAGCTTTGAAGGTGGAGAACAATGGACGGAGAGGAAGGGAAGTACCTTCTCTCCCCTAAGATCTCTGATCCACAGAGTAAATTCACTGAAAATGTGTAGAAAAGTTACTGAGGATGGCAAGAGTCCCCCGTCCGTTGGAAAGTGTGTGAATTTCTTAATAAGACACAAGGATCTAATTGCCTGATGTTAAGTACAGCCTATCATTAAGATAAGAATTCGTAATTTGCATAATGGCGCTAAATGGGCCGGGTTTATTCCCATGAACTTGTAGGTGGTGTGCACACAGCTGGTGTAGTGCACTTTTCCTTCTTTCTAAAGGTAAATCTTCTAATGTATCCTCAGTAAGTTCAGGTGGAAGTATTGGTGTAAAACCCGGGAAGGGGAAAGTGCTCAAGAATAAGAACAGAAAAAAATCTAGCTTATGATTTTTTCATCCATCAGATTGGAGGTTCAAAACTGTCAAGCAGTTCAGTAACTACAAATGAGATGTTACAAAATTTTTTGATTAATCGCTCTGCAATCCTGTGTGGAGAGCGGCCTCACATTTCACGGTATAAAGGGTTTTTTTCTTTCAAGGAGTTATAAAAGGGTATGTTACAATTTAGCAAGAAACCTACAGCAACAGGACCTTTAAAAAACATTTAATGTTTAGATGGCTTTGGCTTGTCGTTTTTCCTTTCTAACCTTTCTGTAGCAGAATTGAGAAAAACAAGAAGTTATATGTTCCATGCAGTATGGGTATTTTTTTTTCCATTTGAAGAAAAGCAGCTGATGTGGTAGCTGTCTAGAAAAATTGATAATTGATGCAATAAAAAAAGTACAAAATGTCATGTCAGATGTGTGTTCATTCTAAAGGTCCACAATAAGGATGCTGCCATACACCCATCAGCTTTGAAGTCTGTTTTTTTTAAGTTACAGATAGCAAGTTACAGGCTGAACATTGAAATTAACTTTTCTAATAATGGCAAATTTTAGTACTGAAGAGTTTATCCTTTGGCTGGGGAGATACAGAAATATCTGTAAATATCAGTGTACGATGCAAATGGACCCAACTTAAGGAATTTGTCTTGAGCTGTAGTCTTTCATTTCTAATGTGCACCTGTGAAGATTTAACGTGACTTTTCAAATTACCAAAATGGTCTGATAAGCAATTGTGAGATTAGACACTATAACTTTTCTTCCTATAACTTGTATTGCTTCCCAATTCACTTGTTGAACTAAACAAGGAAAAATAAAAGGTCGTAATGTGTACACTTTGTACAAACATAGACATTTGAGTGATGATATCAGAAAATAGGACTTCACTGTGTTGTCCAAAATAAGAAAAGACATTAGCTTTCCTATCCTTTCTGCATGTGTTCAAAGACCTTATTGCTGGTTATATTCATTCCAAATACATCTATAGGCTTCGCTCTGTGTGGGTTTGAAGGACTTTCTCCAGAGGTAGTTACAGATTTATGCATTTCAGAATAGCAAGAGGGCTTTTGTATGTTCAGTGATGTATGGAGGATGATGCTATGAGCTGGTAACCTCACTAATGGTTTGAAGATGTATCTATCTTTTTAGGTTTGAAGATTTTTATACAAAACAAGAAATCAGGATGAAATAAAGCAACTGTACTAAAAAAAATGTTTCTGTAGTTTTCCAGCTAAGTTAACCTTTTCAAATGGTGGGGACAAGTGGAAAAAATGGCATTTGCGTTCCTTTAAAAAACATCACCCACGTTAAAAACTCTGAACAGAATAGGTAGGTGGCTGAAATACTCTGACTGAGTAGAAAGTAGTCATTCATCTTCTTTGTCCAAGATTAAGGAATTCAAAGTGCAATTATACATAAAAACTTCAGGACTCACTCAAGGTAACAACAAGGTGTGTAGTCTTCTTTTGAGATTGACGAGGGCCACCATTTATCCCAACTTGAAATGAAATAATTGTTTTGTGTAAACTGCTATAAAGTAGATTGCTTTTGAAGCAAGTCCTTTAGATGTAAGAAAAAGGTAGAGTTCTCCTATCTGGAAACAGTATATCATTCTAGCACAGAGTGAAAGGCTTATTTATGGCTTGTTACATACAGCAGAAAGGACTTTGCATAGCTTTGGTATATGAATCATTGCAAACTTCGTGGTTTTGATACTGTAATCGCTTTTTTTTGTATTTAATACATGAAGGTACCCTTACAGGAGGTTTAACTTCTGGTGTATTCAGAATTCAGGAGTTGAGTCTGCATTAAGAAGTGTTACAGCAAAAGATTAAGCCAAATACCTGAACACATTGAAATTTGCACAAACTACATCTTCAACTCAAAGTAACGGTGGCCTGACAAAATGGCAGAGGTGGACTTGCTGTAATTTCTGAAGAACTGCGTTATGATAAAACTGATTGAATACATGTGACAGGGTTTCTGCATACTTTATTTTCTGTGGCAAAGGAACAGCAATTTTTGCAGTAGCAGTGAGCTGACATATCTGGTATCACATCAACAGTGAGTTATGTGTTTTTATCTTTCTGATACAACTTGCTGGTTTGCCCCTTTCTCACTTTTGAAGGGGATTCAGACCTATACAGCGATAGTTCTAAGATGGTTAAAAGAAAAACAGATTTAGAAGACAAAAAAATAATCTAAAATAAGCTCTCTTGCATCTCTGTCTAACTAACATCCGACTGCTTTACCAGTTTTTTTATTCTTTTTATTCTGTTTCAGTTGTTGTTAGTCCAAGAGCTATTGACGTGGGGCTTTTTTCCCTTGGTATCAAGAAGAATTAGTGTCCTGGAGAGCTATTTGGAATGTAAGAGTATATATTAATCAAAACTTAAAAAAAAAAAAAAAAAAGCAACTGCTATTATATAATTACATTATTTGGTTGGTTTTCATAATTGTATAAATCATAAAAAAGCACTACCTTAAGCTTTCAAACTGTCATAACTGCCAAACTAATTTTTAAACTGCTTTAATTTTCACCTCTAGTATAGTTGCTGACCACACACAAAGGGGAAAAAAAAGAATGGAAATGGTTTTTTAGAGCAGCTTTTGGTTTAATCATATAGAGCTGCTTTTTCATAAAACATTATTGTACCCTTGTATGAAATATAACCAGCTTCAAATCTGCAGAAATTTCAGAGTTGTTAATTTTTGCAGAACCTTTTTCCTCTTAAGTCATAAACTGCATTAAAGAAAAGACTGTTGTCCAGAGAGTTGTAAAAAGTAGCCTGGAAAGCCTCTTATGTTCTTTCTTTTAAATAGAACAGAACTGCCTTACGTAGCAAAGTTAACTTTGTTAACCTTTTATAATTATTTAACCATTATTTCATTTTACCCCCTGCTTAAACATTGTACATTAATGCAATAGACACCTGGCTGTGCTCTTAAAAGTTTATTTGTCTTTCAATTCCTGTGATAGTAGGGGGCAGTATATCTCCTTAATTATCTTTGTTCAGGGAAATGTTGAAAGGCCAGGGTAGTTAAACAAGGCCATTTGGATTTGCAGTAAGGTCGAAGTCAGATGCAAGGAAAGTGGTTAAATGCATTATCATCTTATTGAGCACATCATCAGTAAAGTGACCTTGATGGAGGTGGAAAAAGCCATTTGGCTATTTTATGACAGCCACCTCTCTGCTGGCTTTATCCCTGCCAGAGTGTACTTCAGATAGCTTTATCACAGCCTTCTCTTGTTGCTTTGAAATCTGATTTTTCTTAATTACAGATAACGAGTTAGAGGCTGAACAATGAAATGAACTGTTCTAATAATGGCAAATTTTAGTACTGAAGAGTTTATCCTTTGGCTTGGGAGATCTAGAAATATCTCTAAATTGACTATTAAGGTGACCTTTATGTTAATTATTATATACCTGTCTTTAAGGATTTCATTGATAATCATTGGTTTTAATTCATTACTGCTTTTAAAAGTGTTTTTTAAGTTACTATCAGGACAGACAAGCTAACTTCCAGCCTTAGCAGCATGGACGTTATTTGTTTAAATGTGTGTGTATTTATGCTTTTATAAAGATACTCAAACCCTGGGAGGCCTGTGGCTAAGCTGGAAACAAATAATAGAAAATATATAATTAATGGTTAAATTTCTATCTTACTTGTGTTTTGTAATGGTAGTCAATATTGATGTCTTCAAAGCTTATAAAAGTATAATTCTAGCTCTTGCATGTTAACATAAGTATTTAATCAAAATACTCTCAACTGTCCATCTTCCCCTTTCCTTTTTAACTGTCTTTTGTCATTCAAGAAAGGTTTTTATTCATTTGTGTAAAACTACATCGATTTCAAATAAATAAAGGGTAATTTTCAATTCTTGGCTTTTAAAATAGCTTAGTGCTATTTTTTTTCCTTTTTATAGTGCTCCCTGTCTAGGCACTGGCATAACGGTCAAGAGAATTTTAAAACAAATGCACAAAATACAAGCAAAGACAATAACAGGGAAACTGGATCTAAATTTGACCACCTGAAGGTATAGGTTAATTGACTGAGACTCACAGCAGAGTATTAAAAATTATTGGAGACTAGAGGGAATGATTTATACGAAAAGATGAAACGAAAGAAAAAACCAATGTAGCATAGTCACATGGAAGAACCACCTGTAAGATTTTTAAAGACCTTGTGGACTCAGATGATGTGTCTAGATGCAGTAACATGAATTAAGGACCAAATCAATACATATCAAGACGTATTTTGTAGGTAACATCCTGGAGGCTATGAAAAATATCTCAGCACAGTTCATAGAAGTTCCATTTTTTGAAGAACAAGTGTTACTTGTATTGTGGTAGTGTGCTGAGTGGCTCTTACACCTTTTGTTCCTAAGCTTTGATTAGATGTTGCCATTTTGAAGGGAGATGATTTTAACTTCCACTTTGCAACCTATGAGCTCCTTTTCTTCAACACAGAGATGATCTCCTAAGAAGAGAGCAGGGTTCTTCTTCCCATCATCACCTCCGTCTTTGGAGCTGGAGAGCATCTCACAGTTGTCTCCTCACCAGTTTTATGGCCATAAGAAAGCACCTTACCCTTGCGTTTGCAGTGTTTTTCTGGGGCGCGTTACTTCGGGCAGTTAAGATTTTAAAGTTGCCGGTTGCCAGCCGTGTTTTGGTGTGGTCTTTAGCACAGGGCTGTAGAGTCAGAGTGTGTACTCAACATGAAGCATCATTGTCCAGATGGAGAGAGAATCTACCCTTTCACTCATGCCAAGTTCCCCTTGTTCCTCACAGACTTGCCTATTGACCTACTCGCCTATGTCATAGAAGTGCCCTTTGCCTCTGTAGTCTAAAGAATTTTCTTACATTTTTCTCTCTGTTTAATTACTCTTGCTTCCTCCTCAGCTCTCTCCTTGTACTTGTCAATCACGTTCTGCCATAAAGCAGGAGGATTATCTGTATGTGCATGTTTCCATATGCCCAACCAGAAGACAAGCCTTTTGAAGGCAGACACATAGAGTCAGAGTTTGAAAATGTAATTCTGTCAAGCTGTCTTTTTCATCAGATGACTTCAGGAAGGTTGCCACACAGATAGGCCTATCCATTGTCTTGTAATGATACTGAATCTTAGGATCTCTCCTACCAAGCAAGAGACAAGCAGTAAGCTGATGGATCCTGGGCTGAAGAGGATCTCACTGTCTCTTGACAAGTGTGCGGAAAGCACTGACAGCATTGAAGTCTTTTTTGTAGACTGGAAGTACCTCAAAGAACTTTTCTTTTCCTACCCTGTCTTCCTTTTCTTTTGCCCCTCCATTGACAATTTTGGTTTCTGGAGCTGAGCACGTGTTTTATTGCCAGGAGACTTTCTTTTCAACAGCTGTCCTTTCTCCAAAGGACGTAGTAAGGTTCATAATACTGAATGGTTATCCTCAGAGCATTTCAGAGAGTCTTACTCTGCAAACCCTGCTACTCCTCATTTGTGTGAGAACCCAGTGTTTACCACCCTCTTTTCCCCCTGAGGTCAAGGAATCTTAAACAGACTTTTCAGTCGGTGGGTTCCTCTCTGGATGTAAACCCTTCTCCCCTGATGATTTTTCTCTCAGTGGCATTTGGATAGTATTTCAAGTTATTCCTCAGCAGTTCTGCTAGCTTTTCACAGAAGAGACGTGTATATTATTTATCAATTCTCTTTTCTTGTTTCTGCCCTCCAGCTTTTACATTACCCCCTCATCCTAGTCCTTTCCACCTAATCCTAATTTACTGCTGATCAGAGCCATGGCAGCAGAACCAGTTACTTGAGGTGAAAAAAGAAGAATAAAAATAAAAGCCTACATCAGAAAAAGTTATGTTTTTGCCTTTGAGGCAATTGGTTTTTCTTGCAGTGATTTTGGTGACAGCAGGCAGAGCTGAACATTCTTCATTCCACTTGTATATTGTCTGCTTTTGTTTCCTGTAGTGCAACTGTACCTTATAAAATAACGGGTAACAAATTGTGCGTTCTGAGTGTTTGGTTTCACTTTACAGTATACAGCAGAGCTTGTGCTAGAATCCGTTCTTTGATTATTTTTTCCCCGTCTTTTTCTGTGTATTTTTTGTGTGTGTTCTTGAGCCAAATGCGGTCAGTATGCAGTAGAGTACATGGGGATCTTTACTAAGAAATACAAAAGTGTATTGGGTCCTGTAGCAAACTGAATTACCATTGTTCCGTGAAAGTGGGTTTACTTTGTATAGTCTGTATAGAAATTATAACCTTTATTACCATAATTTGTAGACTGAGCTGTGTTAGTCTGAAGCAGCATATGCGTGCGTGTGTATAGTTTGAATTCTAGCCAAGGGAAAGGAGTCCCCTACACTCAGCTGGCTGATGTTCCACTTGTGTTGGTGGCTATAACACAGCACCTCTTTAACATTCCTCCTGAGCGTTGAAATGGAACAGGCCATGGATGTTGATAAATCCAGAAGCCTGGCAAAGCAGTAATACTTGAGAAGTATCGGAAAGCATCGGTTCTGCTTGCCAGCTGAGAGCTGCCTGCAGCTCAGAGTGGTGTGTGCTGCGTGCTAGCAGCTCCAGCCATGAGGCATCCCCTCCTTTCTTGCGTTTCCCAAATTCTGCGACGCGGTGGAAGAGGGCAATGAAATGGAAAGAAGAAACCAGCCAGGTGCCTTTCTTTTTCACTGTAGAGAGCAGCATTAGATTGTAGAGAAGGAGAGAGACAGACACATAGTCTTTGTGTTCACCAGCAAAGGGAACAGGCCAAGGTCCATTTTCTCTTCCAGCACAAGTATCGCTGATGTGCACACACGCTTCACCAACAGCCTGAGGACCTCATTCATTCAGCCTCCTGTGAGCAGTCCGTGGTTCTTACCCTTCCTTGAACTGTGTGGGTGTTATCTGGGCGAGCACTGGCTGTTAGAGCCAAAAATTAAGGCAGGAAGAATGCTATCAATTACAATTATTGATGATTTTGTGCCAGTGTTTGCCCTCAAGCTTGCACTAAACTGCTCCTGTTGAGTTAGTGCAGATATAAGCATTGAGCCTGAGGCTCATGGTAAGGGTAAGAGGGAAAGAACAAAACAAAGGACACACCTGTGACTCTAAACAAATTTGTATTTGACAGAAGCCATTAACACTTCCAGCAAAACATTGCAAACTTAGCAGCAAATTCACCCAGTATGTCTGTCTCAGAGTATTTTTCACACCACCATTGTAGTTAGGTCTGGATTTCTTTGTTCTTTTTCTCTGGTGATTTCTGTGTGGCCCTGTCAGGCCAGGGCAGGTGGGAACCCTTTAAAAAGTGATCCTGACAGACCTGGAGACTCTCTTCTTAAAAGATGGCAGTTACCTCCACTTTACTAATTCTTGATTCCACAGATTCACTTCCTGTGCTAGGAACATTCAAATTATGCTTTTGCTTCCAGGGTTTTCTTGTCATATAGCTCTTAATTTAGGATAATGAGGGGGTTTTTTAATTGCATTTTAAAAAAAGTAACAGAAAACCACACAAGAATATGAAATGTCAGTTCCCATTCAGCACTCAGCCTAGTTGAGAGGCTGCATGCATAACTACCTTGCATGTACCTGTTCTTGCCAGATTTGTTGCTCCTTTATCAGTGAAATTGGCTTGAAAAGTGTTGCGCTTTGCCTCATTTTCATATGCATTTGCACATTTTTTGAGACAAGTAAAAGTACTGTAACTCATGTTAGTGGTCACACTTCATTCAAGTGAGATGACTAAGTAACAAGCCATGTTTTGATGTATTTTCTGCTGGATGTAAATGTATGCAATGCAGTTTTTTAGCTCATACAAGTAAGTTCTTCCCTTATGCACTCAACATCCTGAAAGTCATAAACCTTTGTACCACGATACTCCTATTGCTACGATCGGATTTTAAGTTGTCTGAAAAGCGTGTAAATAGTCCCTTTTGGCTACCTGTATGAAGAGCCTAAAGAAATGCACTCAACTCTGTTGTAAGTCAATTATAACTCACACTAAATGTCTCTCTGTGGCAGAGGAATGACCTAGCTAGCTTATGTTTTTGGATGGAAGTGCATCTCCTTTTATAAAGCCACTGTTGCTTGTTTAGAGAAAATGATTAGCACTGAAGCATGGACGCCAGATTTTTGTAAAGTAGTGGACTCTGCCAGCTGATCTGTTAATCAGTAATCTGTGGCTCTCCCTTTTCTCTCAAATGCTGATTTGAATTCTAGAGACAGACCTTCTGCCTTTGCCTCTCATAATTCTGGATAGCTCTTCTCTACCTCAGTAGGATTAAAGTGAAGCAGAAAGAAAGTATTTGTTTAGTTTTCACAGACAAACAGGTAATAGGTAATTCACTGTCACTGTGACAGTGTCGTGCTTTGAGGTGACACGATGTCGTTATATTGAGGCAGATGAGTGTGTTAACATGTGTGCACTGTTAACATGCCTTCTGTCCAGGCAGGCTGGTGTTTTCAGAAGAAACTTCTGTGGTAAAAGTTTCATGTACTTAGTGGAAGAAGGGTTATCTTATTGGTCTGATCCTTTGGGAAAATGTAACAGTAGCATCTTTTATATAGATATACCAATTAACAATAATAAGGTACACTTTTCTCTGAAATACCTGAGTTTTGCAAGTATCTGTGATGTATTTAGTAAAGCAGCTTTTATTAAGTTGCTGTGCTCTTCCACATGATCAAACTTCTTTCCTTTATATGCAGTGTAAGTTGATGTGCCAATGCAGGGAAACAGTGTAACCTTGTCAAAGGAGAACATAAGCTTAATCTGTAATAAAAGGTAAAGAAAATTTTAGAATTTTTAGTGTCGATGGTATATACAGTGTTTATGGCATCAGTGTAGTTGCACATCTGTCATATAAACAAACCAGGATCAAATCAATTCATATATGTTATATGTATGAGAATTGCATATATTTATCTTTCTGATATTTTATTATTGTACTTTCCTGAGTCATGCCAGAAAGAAGATAATGAAAGATATTACTGTTAGCTACTTGTAACTTCAGATACCCATACTTAAATATCTGCTATTGAGTCTCTACTAACGGCAAACCTGCACATAATCTAGATACAGCCTCATAAAATAGGAGTTCTTGGGTCATTCAGACTATATCTAGAGTTCCAGTGAGCTTAATGAACTCACTTTTGGATACAAAAAGTGATAGACATTATTAGAACATACTATATGTGTTCATACTTCAGGGGTGTGTTATGAGTCATTTGATGTATGTAATAAGACTTGTCATAATACTCATGTATTAGGTGGCAGCTAAAGTTCCCTGTGCAACCTGAATTAAATTAAGAAACCTGTTGGAGGTCACAGATGGGACCTGAAGTCTGACTCTTTGGAGTTTCTAGATCCTACTGCAAAATAGGGATTATTGCCTCCCAGAATTATTTCAAGATTATTTCAAGATCATTTCAAGATGTGCTCTCTCCCTGAGAGCCATCCCTATTGCATTCACATGTCTGCAAAGATACCCCTCGGTGTCCCTAGTTTCACATGGCAGCACAGAGAAGAAGGTGCTGGGCCAGCATAGTTCTGGTACAGGGCCAGCATAGTTCTGGTACAGTTTGGATTGGAAACCACTAATCCAGGCTGTTAGACCCAGGCATGGCTTATTGTAATAAAATATTATTAATAAATTGAAATATTATCAACATCTGTAAAAATGTCTTGGAGTCCCAAGGAAGAAATCCAAAGCTTTTAATTTCCCCCACCTCTTCAGAGGAAATTTGTATGCAGGCTGACTAATGCACCAAATTTCAGACAGATATGAATTAAAACCGCTAAGTTATGAATGCCTGAGAAACAGAGTGCGTAGTGGAAATGACAGATCCAGCACAGGAATGCTATAATAACTTAATATTATAAATGGAATAAAATTAGAAATAAGCACCTTCATGTTTCAGAAGGAGATTATGACTAGACACATTGCTTCTGTAGACAAATTCCCTGCTATGTGGCAGCTGTAGCAAGAGCAAATCAGTTCTTAAAGAGGTAGTGCATTTGAAACTAGCAATCGGGTTTTTTTATTTTTTATATCTTTACTACAAGCATCTGTAAAGTTTGAAGTCCTGTCTGCTTGAGTAGAGTTCTCTGGAACAGATGTCTGGTGTGCATCAAATGTGTCTAATACCTTGCTCGGCCCTTCTCAGGTCGGGAACGCTTAAAATCATAAGGTAACAAAATGTTTCTTTATTTATTTTGGGGGTTATGGTGATGTTAAATGCAGGTACCTTTCAGATGGCCAGCATTTGAGAACTGTTATCCTCTTCATTCTATGAAAACCTTGAGAAAGAGGAAAAAAGCCTTTACTGAGAGACTTGTTAGTGTTCGTCAGAGGCATCCTCTTCTGTCTTCCACACTTTGTAACTGATCACAAGCACACAAATGTGGAGCGGGGGCTTTTTTGCTGTCATGAAACACTACTGAAGAAAGGATTTAGAAAGCAGGTTTGCAGGAAGCAAGGTAATGAGAGTATTTTAAACTCCTTCATTCACATGAGGGAAAAGCGTGTTTCAAGTTGTTACTTGCATTGTAATGTGTGAATAATAAAATACTATCAACACTGTTAGGCAACTGACTACAAGCTAGTTTTATTGGGTAGCAACAGATTACAAGTGTGGTTGCATTTCAAATCACAAATAGGTACAATATTTATGACAATCGATACATCGAAAACAGTAGTCTTGCTATCCCTCAGACAATATTGAACAGTTTAATCCTAAGAGACTTAGAAATACAAATATAATGGGACATGCCTGATAGGGAACATACCTCCTGTATTTCCTACTAAAATTTAAATGTAATTTGAGTAGTAGCTTTCCTACTTGTCTGTGACTGATGTTAAAACTTATATCTTACATGTTAAGATGTTAAAACTCACATCTGTAGCCAATAAAATAAATAATCCCTGATAATATGAATGGAAAATGGGTAATAAATTTATGTTCATTAGTAATGAACAGAATTTGTGTAGATCTCTAAGGACCAGAAATATGTTTTTCTTTCATCACTTCTGAAAGGCTTTGTGTAGTGCCAAAATTCCTGCAAGAATAGGTATAAAAAAACCAGCTAATCAGGAAGTCAGACTAGTCAACCGAAATATTTTGACTAGACAATATTTTCCTTCATGTTGTAGAGCTCTGAGTGGAATTATAGACACTGGATTCTTGAATATATCATAAAACAATCTTAAAATTGTTGAAGAATCTGTGCTTTAGTGGCCTGTGTAAATTTACATCAATACTGCAAAATTACGTATCTGCCACTATGTGGAATAACAGAATTTTGATTACAAACTTAGAGATGATAAATACCAAGAACATGTTAAAACTCTGGCACCTTTTCAACCTGTAAAACCTCCTCACCGACTACTGCAGATAGATTTTCATAATGAAACAGTGGATCATTTCTTGTAACAAGTTACAAGGTTAGAACTATTACACAAAACACGTTAAGAATACAAAGGAAAAAACCCATAAGCTGTTGGCTCTCACTTGTGGTAGACCAAGGCCGTGGCAGGAACACAAGTTACGGGCTTACTTTTTCCAAAATATTTGCAGGAGAGGTGTAGGTGTATTGGCAAGCCCTGCACCCTGTTCACAGTGCTAGAAGCATCTGTTATTTCAGGGAAATAATTTTGGCTTCTGTTGTTTTAACTGAGTTCTGCTGGTGATACAGTTATATCTGTGGTAGAACATTTACTGACGTAAATGTTTGTTTAGAAATGTCATTAGGGTTTTTTTCTCCATTTCTATTATGAAAACTGGGCTACCAGCATATGCCTGTTCATCAATTTCTTACAGTTTTTATAACAAATAGTAATCTCTTAGGTGTAAATATGTTGTCAGCTGTTTCACATTATTATTTTCCCTGGAAACTCTATGGTGGCATTTTTAACCGAGGAAAAACCTAATCAGCTACACTAAGAAAATACTGATGGTAGCCACATGCAGAGACACTGTCAAACCAAAGAGGTATTGCCCTATCCTCCTTACGTGTATGGAGTTTGCTGTAGGGGTGCTCCAGGGGCTTAAAACAGGTACTTGCAGAGAACAACTGAGCTTTTGCATGTTACATTTTCTCCTGCATGCACTATCCCAGGTATGTCCAGCCCTGAAAGTGTTATCTCCACTATACTGGCAGTTCAAACTAAGCTTTGTCCCTAAGGCTTTTCAGTCCAAAAAAACCCTCCTCTGAGCTAAATCCTGGTTTAACTCTGATTCAGCTGGCTTCCTGGGGTAAGGTGGAGGGTTGTAGCACATGGAGGGTGAGGAAGAGGAAAGCTGAAGTTTGTGTTGCTGTGCCGTAATAAGGGTGCAGTATCTGGATGTACAAGTTCATCTAATGGTGATTCGTGGACACAGTGTTGCTGCTTTGTGTTGTGCATGCTGTTTCTTGGGGTGGCTGGCACAGCTGAGAGAGGCATTGCTGACAGACTCGCGTTTCAGATGCATTTGGTGTAGGGATTACTTGCCTCTATTATGAAAACATTTTCTGGCAGGATTTGTCTGTGTTTGATTTCTTTAAATCATTGTTTAAGAAAAAAAAACCCCAAGCAAATCAAAACCAAGACAAATCCAAGTAGCTGGAACAAGGTGCTGTTTTAGAGATTGTATAATTATTTGTAGCACAGGGAGCTGGCCTGTATTTGTGTGAAAATTGTTAAAATATGTTTAAAATGGGAAGAAAATATCTATATCTTGAAGTTAAAACCTCTTCCGTGCATGAGGTTTACATTGAATATGTTAATGCGCTATGCATTCATTAATTTAATACAAAAACACCATCTGTATAACAAAGATCAAAATAACGTCTGTATTTTATTCATATTGAACCAAGTAGTTTCCCGATACCACACAGCGGGAAGAGCAAACACCTTACACTGCTTCCCCCCACCTCTGGGGTACCACTGTCTTTTGTATTCTCTCCTTACTGATGTCTTACTGGGAAGGGTGACTGACTTTTCAGTAAGGGGCAGATGATTGTGTCTTTCTGAGCTGTGCTTAACTCCCTGATTGCATTTTGTTAACTGTGTTATCCATTCTTACCAGTGTGGAGGGATAACCCCACAAGAGAAGAGGTGCAGCCCAGCATACTTCATGCTGGAAGCTCACTTGAAAAGGCCTCATGGCACGGTGCTTTTTTCCACATGTCTTGTTCTGAAATCTTCCTAATTTTCCTATCCCTTCTTGTTCATATCTGCTCTGATTTGTTAATTCCTTATTTTTTTTTTCCCATGGACTTTTTTGATTGCTTGGTTGGTTGGTGAGTTGTGTTCTTTCATTCCTCACTGCAGCCTTGGGCTCCTTTTTGGTTCTTCTTTACCATTTCACTGGAGCCAGCAGTGCTTTTGGCTTTGTCTCATCTGTGACTGCATTGAACCACTTAGTTCTGATTTAGACTAGAAATAGACACTAAAACAATAAAATCTAGAAATGTATTTTTGAACTAGACATATTTTTGAAGCAATCTATGCTGGTTTAAAAGGAGAAAGATGTGGGGCACCTCGAGTTTTAGGGAGATGTGAGCAGCAAGGTCTCTTCTCCTCTAGCCTGCCTCTTCATTTCTTCCTTTCTCAGTTGATAATCACTTTTTTGTTAATTTGGTCAAATCTTAGTGAAAACTTGAGGGACAGGCTCAATTCGTTTTCAGAAAACCCCCTCAAATTGAGTTTCAGTGCAATGTTCTGCTAGAAAACAGACTAATTTATGGGACTGCAGCACTCCGTGTGAACCCCGGCTTGGGTGCAGTGCTTGTCAGCAGACAGAGGGAAAAAGCCATGTTTGGGCTGTCACGTCAGAGTTCTACGTACTGGCTTCAGCAAGAGCAGGACTGGTTGCAGGATTAACTTTAAAGAGGTTTCTCACTACTTAATCCACAGTTGCTGCTGATGGGATGTTCGGTGCATCTCCTTTTGCCATTACTGCTCTTCTGCTCAGACCTGGCCTTTCCTTATCCGGAGTCACTATTGGTGTGGACAGCAAGGTTAGAAGACATCGATTTAGGAAATGAAAGGTAGCTTACTTGCTATCTTGAGGAGCCAGGACCTTGGCACTTCGCACTGGAACTTAAATATTTATTCTTTGCACTTTCAAGTTGATGCGAGAGGAAGGATCAAATCCTTTTCAAATTTCAGACGATTACTAAGTAACTTATTCTAAGATTAAATTTGCATTCTTACAGGAAAGCTATGAACCTTGCAATATTTCAATTAGTAATACTTTTTGACTTCAAAATGCTTTCGGATTGCCTGTGACCACATCTAAAGAGATACTGTGGACGTTGTGACTAATTATGAGAACTGCATGTTAGCATTGTAACCAGCCAGCTTTGCCTTCCTCAAACAAAAGAAAGGATTTCTTGCAGAAAGTCTGTATCTGTGAAGAGCAATAATCATAAATGATTGGCATATATCTGAGCAGTTACAATTTTGGTATCTCAATTCTAGAACTACTCTGTTATTACTTCCTTTTTTGCTTCAAAACCTGACTTAGAGCGTAGACCGGCTGGCATGAAATAAAATAATGGGGCTTGTTTCCAAATGAAGGTGGGTGATGTGCTAAAACATGAAGACAACCAACTGAATTTTGCTTGCTCCCCAAATAACTGCAGTGCCGCATAGATCTGAACAAAAACCTCATACTTCCAGTATCTTCGAGGATATTGTTTTAAGGCGGCTTTCTTTTCGTTTCTAGGTTGCTAGTTACTCCTTTGTAACTGCTTTTCTAGCTTGTTATCCTCTGCTCCTAGCTGCTCTGCAGACATGCAGGCTACCTACGGCTTTACACTTAACCAGGCACTGCCCTGTTACTCTGTCCTGCTAGTTGATAATATTAGGTAGGAATTAAGGCTCCTGCTTATGTCAAATCTTAGCAAAGACCCCTCTTACACTGACAGTGTAAGAAAAGCAAACCGTAGGGTATGGTACTAGAACAGGTAAGTTCATCACGAACCCAAATTTGCAGGGGCACAATTTTTGCAAGTGGAACAAGATTTTGTCATGGATTCAAATCCTTTCCATTACACAAGTTCCCAATATGAGTGTAATAGACAGGGTTTTCAGTGATTGTACTCAGGGACAGGAGGGGATAAAAAAGGAAAGTTGTTCCTGCCACTGCCACCCTAAATCTTGGGGTAGGAGTCATTCTCTAAGACTGTAGCCAATCTTGAGCCAACAGTTCACTGCTGCCAAAAAAACCATAATCCAGAAGGAAACAGAAGGGGGGAAGGGAGGGGGCGGTGGTGGGGAAAGGGCATGGTTTTCTGTTGGGTTAGCAAGTCAAATCAGTTCCCCATGCAGATAGATGGGTAATAAAGGGCAGAGAGGGGGAGGTGGGAATGGCTTGCTGGAGCAGGTGGAAGGTGGGGTGGGGTGACCCCTTTTTGTTGGCAGGCAATGCGAATAGCTCAGCCTTAAACTATAACTTCAACCTTTGTAGCACTGATGTCAAGTACCTGTGATCTTTTAAAAACCTGCATCCTATTCTGCATCTTTTTTAGCATTGAACTGAAGGCATTGGTGGTGGCAGACTGGCTTGAGTTTCTGCAGAGAGGTATCTGATTCTGTGCTCCACCTAAGTCTCCTGTTCTTTAAGGTGTTTTCCTTGCACTCGGGATGTATGTAGGGCACAGTTGTATTAGTTAAACATGTTCATTGGCGATTGCAGTACCAGTGAAAGTGAAGGTTTCAGTGCTGACTTGCAGTGTATTTGCCATTTATTTACTTTTTAGGATACCCAGTGGGATATGAAAGTGAACTTGTCCTGTTCTTATTTGAGCCTCAGTATGCTTACTGTGCACATTTGTGCGATTGCTGTGAAGAAAAAATCACCGCAATAGTCTGTAAACCTGAGCAGCTGTAGTGGCTTTCTCCACGGAAAAATGAAAGGATTCTATCCCAGACACCCTGTGAGTTTGCTCTGTGTCTTGCTGCAACTGCGCCCTGGCAGCACAGGAGCACGGCCCTGCCTGACAAACATGCTGCAGTACGATGTGGGCTGCAGTTGCTCCTCTCTCCGAAGCCCTGCTGCTCAATCTCATTGCCCTCTTGCTCTCAGAGACTATTTACTCCTTAAAAACACCTCCCAAACAGCTGCACAAGGTGCATGCAGGCAAGCACTTTTAAATAATACGGCTCCTTTAATAGCTAGTCTTCAGAGTGAGCTGAGCTGAGCTCCTTGATTTTCACAGAGCTGAATGTTTGCTCACTTCTCTGTAGCATACACCCCTAAGGAAAATGACAGTCTGCAATCACTTTGGCAGAGCTAGATGCTATGTAGGTGTCCTACAGTATCCACTGTTGGTTACTCACAAGTTAGAGATGATGAAGTATTTTGAAAGAATGAGAATTTAAAGGCCTGAACTTCATTCTGGAAAAAAAAAACAACAAACCAAACAAAATGCTTTGCTCTCAATATATGAGTCTCTTTGCTGTTGGGCTCTCAGCTTAAGTGCTATGGTGATTTTATAATCTCTTGAACAAAACTAGAGAATGATGGGCAAAACTGGACAGTGAAGCAACAAAGAATTCATTGCTCAATTTATTTTTAAAAAAAATTTTAACAAGCAAAAAGGTACATGTTGAGTCATCCTAGCTCTCTCCTAGTGCTTCATTTTGTGTGAGTTTGCAAAGAAGATGGAGAGATGCCAAAATTCAGGGAGGAGATCCCATGTAATCCTGTAGTGTGCCAGAGAGGAAAGGCTGGGCAGAAGGATTACATGTGCTCCTGATGTGTTCATATATGGTAATGCAGCTTTGCTGTTTGCCAACCAAATGGATACTTAAAAGAGGAGATTAATAGTGGAGAACATCAGCTCAAACCTGCCATGGCTGTTTGCAAGAAGGTTTATCTGATAAACAGTATTTCTGAAGGTCATTCTGCATTTTAGGCTCTTGCTAATTGATTGGAAACTTGTCTTGAGAGGTCAGGTTTGTTCCATGGTTTTGAGTGAGAGCTGTTAGATGTGTCCGTGAGGCTGTACAGCCTTTTCAGGCAGCAAATCCCTGCAAAAAGACCTCATGTTATCACTGTCACAGGGATATGCTTTTGATGTGTGCACCTGTAGCCCTCGGGGTACGGACAGCACACGGCCTGTGGGCACTGAGCCTGTGCTGGTGCTGGGTCTGAAACTTGATTGAGTTTTGAACAAGTGCATGAATGTCCCCATCCTCAAGTCCAGTCTGTTTCAAAACAGACAATGCCCAAAGAAGCAAATTTCTTCAGGTATCATTTAGCTTCAACTATTTAATTAGTTTTACTGATAGTAAAGGAGAAATGAGTGTGATATGTCAACAAACAATTTTTTTTTTTGAGAATGTATTATTAATAATATTAAGGCATTGAAACACCTGATGTGGATCCCTCTTCTGCAAACAGAAAGAGTGTCTTTGGTGCAATATTTGCATTTCATAAGCTTTGCTGAGATTCATATCAATTGTAGAGAATATGATAAACTGTTTTGCAGAATTTAATAGGAGATAAACACCAGTTTTAGTGCATGGAGAGGTGCCTGTTCAGTGATAGAGCTAAGATTACTATTGGCGGATAAAATTTTCCACAATACTCTTTGTTTCCCAATTTTAATATAAAGTGCTGTCAGAATATGAACTTAAAATGTAACTTGATTCATTTGGGGTGGGGAAATTAAGAAACAAGAAAAAAAAGTGTATTTTTTTAGCATTTTATTTTTTGTTTAACTTCTTTGCAGTTGACTGTTGGTTTGTAATGAATCATCCACTCTGTTTCTCAGTAGAACAATGCAACTTCATGTGTAAAAGTTAATTCTTAGTAAAACAGGAGGTATTTGTAAAGAGAGTAGACAATCCAGATAAACTGCAGGCTTACAGTAGCCTGCCTTTTACTTAATCTTTGCTCAGAGTAGATTAGGAAACCAGGTTAAATCAAACAAGCATGCCTTCATTTCTGAGGCTTCATTCCAGGCTAACACCGAGCATGAAAAATGCCGGTTGCCATTTCATAGGGTGAAGGTTGCCAGATCCACCAACTCTTCTCAGACCCTTTTGCTGGCGTACGGGGAGTTTTTGGCAAGGCAGTATTTCAGAAATTCTCCCACATCCACTACACAAAGTATTTAGAAAGTCCCAATGACCCTTTAAATTTCTACATGATAATTTTTGGTGCCTTTTTTGTTGTAACCAAACCTAATGTTATCTGAGGAAGAATCTCACAAATTCCCTGTCATAATATTTTACTGTGCTGTAGGTGGTTTCGCTGCCGGTTCTTAGCAGCTTTGCAGAAGCAGACGTTGCCCTCCATTTTGAGAGGAATGCACCATCTCCTTGAAATGGCAGCTCTGGAATGGATCACCGAGTGTGTTGTCAAGCCACATTTAAAAGAAAAAAAATGAAGGAGGAGGGGTCAGAAGCTTTCATAGGCTGAGTGACAGAGGCCATATTATACAGAAGGTGGAAGACCACGCCAGACAAACATTTCTTTAAGGCCTTTCCGTATCAGAAAAATCTTAAATTTTCTTGCCAGCACTTGAGATCACCCAGGCAGTTTCCATAACCACCTCAAGTTTGAGTGCCCCCCAAAGGCTTTGAATATTTCCTGTTGTCAGCAGGGAAAGTCTGTGTACAGCACTACTGCCTCCGTGGGCCATGTTTTTGTTGTACGCCAAGTGCTGCTGCTGCGGCCCCAAACGGTGCTGAAGAGTGTGAATCTCGGGCCCCGCAGGTGCTCAGCAGTGCAGGCTCGTGAGGTTTGTTTTGACACATAACCTTCATTATTTCACATCTTCTGAAATTATTTTATGTTTTAACCATGTTAAATGTTCATCTTATTGAGTTCAGCACTTTATGAAGTTAAATCTCCTGAAGTGCTCCGTAGTGACATAAATCCACGGAGGGAAAATGCGCATCAGCGGCGCCATCCTGCAGTGTTTGGTGAAGGCCTTTTTGCACGACTGAAGTGTTTTAGCACCCAGGTAAAGTAAACTGAGTAGTATGGGGAACTCTAGTCTTGTTGCTAGTAACTGCCCTAATCGTAGCATGTTTAACAGTCAAAAAATTTAGTATTCCTTTATGAAGGGCTTGTAGGTGCAGTGGCAGAAGGGTATGACTGAAAGATGGATTTATTTTGGGAAACCTAATTATAACTGCATCATTTTACTTTTCCGTTATTGTTGCCCAATTTTGTCGTGCTCCTAGTGTTGCTATTAATGTCTTCCCAAATGTCAAATTCAGACTGCTGATGGTGATCATCTCATGTCACATTGCTAAATATATACATGCTGTTGAGAATGTCTGATGTAAATGTTATGCCAGACCTTCTACATATGCATATTAGAAGATTTCTTATGCTAAATACCTGCTATCAAATACATACTTAACTATTTTCCTAAGTGGTATACAAAACAAATTGAGACTTTTTTTTTAGGAGTCATCATGCTATTGTATTATTTTAAATGATCTGTTATAGGAAAGATCTCACTTCTGAATGATTGTGACACTAAATGCTGCTAAGTAAGAAATTCCAGATATATCTTCACTTTGAACTGAAGCTAATGTCATTTCCTTATAAATGTTTCTCTGAGAGATCTGGATGCATGTGACTACCACCTAGCAGTCAAATGAAGAAAACCAAAAAATGCCTCAGGGGCATTCTTAGTAAAACTTTCTAATATATTAAAAAAAAAAAATAGTTGTTCCTTCTAGTCTGCTGAATTCAATACAGCTTCAATTATTAATGTTAAATAACTCTTTATTTCTTTTTTCTGAGTCATTTTGGAAATGAAGAGTCACTTTAGTTGGCTGTATGTGAATGAACACTTACTGTGTGCAGCATAAGTTGTGTTGTTCAGTTTACTAGTTCTTGGAAGCACCTTGTGCAAAGTTTTCCTCTGATATATATTGAATTTCATGTGTTCAAGCTATTTGAAGTGTACAATATTTGTAATTTGGATTGAAACATCAATTACATGCTGTTGGAGCTGCCCTTTAAATGCTTTTCTTTGTAAGAAATCACCTGTAGCATCACTGTGTAAATAAGATTGCAAACATAACTGAAAAAAAGAGTTCGTATCTTGTTGCTACTGAAAATGGTTGCAAACAACTGTGGAGATTACGTACCAAGGGAATAAGATTTCACCTTTATGATGGTTTTGTGATGTTTCCAGTGCCCTTTAATATCTGCCATTATGCTATTTTCATGATTCAAATGCAAGGTCTTGAGATTTTAGAATTATAAAGGTATTTATTATATTCCCCACATCTGCAAAAAAAAAAAAAGATGTCTGAATTCTGGCACATGAATACATAGTTGTGGGATTTCAAAGTGCCCGTATCCTGTTAGAATGGCAAACCTTTGGATATCAATTTTGAAGAAGTGAGGGATGCCATTTGTTTTTATTAAGCTGGGATTTGAATGTTTGGAGAAAGCATTGGGGGAGGCATTTCTTGTGGAAATGGAAGTAATATTCCTCATTTGTGATGTTAAAAATGTCATTTTTGCCATAGTTACATTCTTTATAAATAAACCTAGGAATATGTGCCTAAAACAAATATGCTTATTTTCTGTTTCTACTTATAACTTTGGCTTTATGTTATTATTTTAATTTTCAGGGTGTTTTCTGTGTAACACCAAAACCAGAATGGAATATACTGCTCTCTAAATGTGCCGTTGTTTCTTTGTGATGGAAAGGGCAGTGTGTTGACTATGGAATACTGAGGCATTGAACACTCTTCGTTCTATTATCAAGTCATAAGGGAAGTTAGTGAGTGATGTTTTTCCGTCAAGGAACTTCGGAATAAAGTTAAAATTAACTGTTTTATCTGACCGCAAACAAATAAAAGGACAAGAATAAAAGAACAAGTTTGTAATTCAGCCATTTCCTCCCTTTTTCTTAATTCGATGAGCATCTTTCCATCTTTTGTGCAGCTTTCCACTCTTGTCTGTTTGGTTAGTCACATAATCCAAATACCAAATCTTGTATAAGTGTGGTAGAAGAAGCTTGCAATTTCTATGAAAGATTAAGGTTTTAGTTGGTTGATCCGAATTTGCCAGTGTACTCCAAATATGATTTTAGATGTAATGTACAATAAGTGAAATGATGCAACAGAAGTTTCTGGGTTTAGACCTGTCTTATATCCTGACTAATGCTCTTCACCACAGGAAATTTTAGTTATTATTGTATTTTCCAGCATCCAACCTTGAGGCATTTTGTACTATTTCTCTAATTGTGCTTATGAAGTGACATTTGGAGGACCCTTAGGGACTATTGGGAAATCATTTTTGTAAAGGTTGCTGTTCAGTATAGGATGTGGGAATAATTAGTTCTTTTATGGTGGATTGTGTTTGTTTACAAGGAAATTGTACATTTGGTAAGGTAAAGCCAGTGCACTCTTCTTCGTGCAGTAGTTGTTGTCTTCTGCTATAAAATTAATTCAAGAATTCAGTACAATCTGTTTTAACTCAGGCTTATAATTTTAGTGCATTTTGTGTTCATGGTGAACGTGATTATTCTCAAGTATGTTTGAGATTAAGGATGGCTTTATGAACTCAGCATTTTAATTGTTGGTCCTCATTTCAATGTCTTGTGTTTCAGCATAAGCATGAGGATGTTTTTGTTATGAGGAATTCTTGCAAGAAGTCCATATGCTGAAGAAGGACAAGCTAGCGTGGAGAAACTGGCAAATACAGGGAGATGCAATTAGGAGAAAAGGAAAGAAAATTTTCTGAAGTGCCATATATCCAGTAATAATAGAAATAAGGGAGGAATTACAGTATATATTGGAAAAATGTGTAGATTGGAGAACAAAGTAAGCGTAGCATTTCTCTGGAGAAAGTTGTCTAAGTCCTAATTTTTTTTAATAGTAGACGGCACGCAGCACTGAGAAATAACATGTATAAAGGGAGGAGAGGAAGGGGGTAATTTAGTGTCTCTCTACCTCTAACTTAGAGCCGTAGCCTCTGTGTGAGATTCAGTTGAACATGGAAGCTGTGCCATAGATTTAAGTGCAGTATGTGCTTCCCCATGTCCTGAGCTGTGAATCAGGAGCAGCTGAGCACATGATGACCCTCTCTCGCTTTGGGTAGATCAAATTAGGACATTCAATAACTTCCTTACAGTAATTCAATATAAAATTTTAGTTACAAGTGGGGAGGATCGAACCTAATGGTGAGAAAGACAGTGCACCCATGAAACTTATGGGAACCCTTTCGCTGGAGCATATGGTGCAGTTGAGTATAGGCATTATTTTCCTTTTTAGTTTTTTTCAGTCGTCTAGTGCCAATGCAGACCTTGTCAAGCCTGCATTTTGTAGTGTGAAATAGAGTCAGTGGCAGCTGCCATGTACAGCAGGTAGGGTGCCAAGAGGCCCCTCTCCATGCAGGTTGGGTGGATCTACAGGCATGACTGCCTGAAAATCCAGTCTTTCATCTTTCTGAGCATTCCCTCCCTTGCCAAGATTATGCCTGTGACAGCCCCACAGAGATATTTGTTCCTGCTCTTGATATTGTTAATATTAAATATTAAAATTAAGTATAAAATATTAATATTTTAGTATTCACACAAGTCTCCACACATCTTTAGAGCCTCTTTGCACTAAGCACTTTTCAACTATGTAGAGGCACATCCCTGTCCTGAAGAGCTTGTAATATAAAACAAAGAATATATGAAAAATGGGGAAGGGTGACTCAATCACATACCTCTGTAATATATTTTGATTTTACTTGAAGAGTAAAACACCAAATGTTCCTATTTTCTCTTCAGCCAAGCTGTTGGTTGGCTGATTTGGAAGGAGAAACTGCAAGTAGGTGTGGATTTGGGTTTGATTGCCCTTCCCATATACTTAAGCATATTTCTGTAATTTATAAAAGCTTGTCATTTCTCTTCTAAATTAAAAAAAAATTAATAATTTCAGATGCAATATTCAAAAATATTAAAGACAATGAAATTTATAGGTCACGTTTCTGGCTGCCCCTCTCTTGTATTTTACCATCTAAAGAGTATCCCAGTGCTACAAATATGCCTTTTGTAGCTAAAGTTTACTGACTTTAGTCAAACTGGCAACAGTACAAATCGATTCCAGATCGAGGATCCAAATTTATTGTAATTGTTTAAAAACAGATGCTGATTCAAATTACTGCATTTAACAGCTAGAATTAAAATGCCACTGTCTGGTGGTAAAGCGTTGATTTGGATGACTTGGGGTGTGGAGTGAACTGCTCCAAGGGGAGCCTCTGCTGTGCCATTTGTGGCTGTGCTGCTCAGGAGAGGCAGTGGGGCAAAGGCACAAGGAAGGGGCCATTGCAGCACGGTGGCCCTGCAGCCTGGCTTGTTTTGATCCGTGGGGCCTCGGGGAGCCCCATCCGGGAGGAGGCTCTGTCTGTCAGGGTAGACAGAAGCTGGGCCGTGTTTGCTTGCAGTTGCACGGATCAGGAATACAATTTGTTTAGATAAGATTATCTGAGGCTAGCCAGTGTTTTATAGTATTGTCTGAGCAGAAGCAGTTCTGGGAAGAGAAATTCTTTATTTGTAATGACTTGTGAAGATTATTATGGTCCCTAATACATAAATCCTCACAATGCACTCCAGTGATCAAGGATCTCTGTCATGCAAGAACTGCTGAATTCAGTCCTGCAAAATATAGATCCCATAGAAATATACACCAACATCAGTTAAGTATCATAGAGTGGTGGGACATGGTCCTTGGAAGGAAAGCAAAGACTGGCTTTCCTTAGGATTTCTCCTACTTCTGGAGGAGTACCTCAGTGTACAAAGATGGGGAGAACTTCCTGAGTGGGCATCTGACAAAGCTGCTGCATAGAGGTGGGTAAATGATTCACTTCTGCCTGTTAGCTCTAGTTGACTCTGTTATGTAGCCCACACACTCTGGTGTCTGCTTCTGTGTGTGTGTGGCTTTGAAGGTTTTGTGTTTCTGTGTCTCCTGGCTTGGGATTCCCCCTAAAGAACTTCCCTCACTCCATGAGAAAGTGACTCATTCTGCTCCATAAAATTAAGAAGAATACAGCTTGTTTCGTTTTACGTTTTTATGACAGTATCAAAAGTTCCTGACCAGTTTCCCTGGCTTGCTGGCAGGTATGTCTGGTCTGTACTGCACTTCAGCTTCTGCTCTTGGTCAGAAAGGGACCCAGTCCATCCATGCTTCTGGCTTTTCTGTGTGCTCCGTTTAGTGTCACGTTCATTTTCTCCCACTAACCTTTAACCTCTCATATCAGTGCTGTAAAAGTTGATAATTTCTTGAAGTGTTTCTGCTTTCTGGGAAACCTAAGTATGCAAAAGTGGTATTTTAAATACAGTGTCTTATTCTAGCTACTGTGTATTTTCCACATATTAGTATTTCAGATGTTGTCTGGTTTTGAATGGTTTTAGGTTTTTCTAATGTTTTTGGGGTTTTTTTTAATTAAAACAGACATCTTCTCCTAAATATAGCAACTGCATAGTGGCATCGCTTTTTGCATGAAAATATGTCAACATTTTGTATTCTGTGCTCAAGGATAGTCTCTTACTTCATGAAAACACTATTTAACGTTTAAGTGCTTTGTTTATTTGGGGCTTCTAAGCATTACATGTTTTATAATCTAGTTGTTTATGATAACATGAGACTGTGGCATTTTTATGATGTTTTACATCGACTTACATACATACCTTACTGCAAAACTTACAGTTTTGTGGTCTCTGTTTTTACTGCTCCGGTCCTTCAAAAATAAATCACTAAGGAAATAAGGTTTAAATAGGACTGCCATGTTTTCAAATTGATGTCTTCTCAAAGCAAAAGAGGGTCATGGCCACGCTGTCCAGCGAAGCAGTATGCTTAGCCACACCAGCTCATCATGGTGTCGCTCTTCTTCCACGCTGCTTTGCTTTAGTTTCCATGACGGGTTGTCATCATTTTATTGATTCTTAAGAATGTGCGTGGTCCAACCTCTCTGTCACTTTTCATTACTCCTGTTACTGTAGTGTTACACAATTCCATGGTGTCCTTCATGTGTTTCCATGTATTCTTCTCATCTCCGAATCAACTGGTGCTACTAAACTCTGCAGAGTATAGCAGAGCCCACTGGAAACCCATCACACCGTTGGAGCTGTTGAGACACGATGTGTTGATTCGCCCCCAAATTGTTTGCATCTCTTTTTGCTGCCCCTTTCATTTTCTCCACAGTGGAGTCTTCCTCCAGCCCCTTCCACACTTCTGTCAGTAGGTGAACTTCGTGTTCGTGTATTTGTTGTTAGCTTGAATGGGGAGCTATAAAACAATTCCAGAGAAGTTTTTGCTCTTGACAAGAGCTCAGTCGCTAGCGCCCTAAGGGTTATCTTCTTGGAGCTTTTGTTTCCCTTTTCAGAGTTAATCAGAGACATAAAGACTATTTTGTCTTGAGACCTACAACCACTGAAAAGCAACAAAGGATCAGCACAAATCACTAAACTTCTTATGGCATACAAGACTTGGTCATCTCATTAAGTATTTATCTATGCTCTCTTTTTTTTTCCTGCACCTTTCATGTTTCTCAGAAGGGACAGGGTACCTTATCACCACGTCCGCTTGTCCTTATGCCTCTTTGTGAAGTACCAATGCGAAGCTCAATCTTTTTTTAGTGAGCCAGACAGAGAAAAATTCCTTTTAGTTTAAGCATTTTTCAGTTTTGCAGGAAAATCTTATGTCTGTGAGCTCTTATAAGTTCTGTTTGCATAAGTATGGCAAGCCTTTGTGGTACCTGAATCCTGTGAGTTTTGTTTCCAGTGTTTCGGTTTGGGGTTTTTTTGTTGAACTCTTTGGTTTGATATAAGGGTTTTGTTGGGGTTTTTTTTTGTTGTTAAACTTCTAGTTTGCATCATTAATATGGTTGAAACATGTACATAATGAGATATTTCCCATTCACAGTCTAATTTCTTTTCTGAATAAAGGATTTCAATCTTGAGAAATTTATACCTGGGTTTGTATTGGTCTGTGCATCTACTGCATGCAGGTTCCTGTACTCTTCACGTTTTGTTCTTGGTGTTGAGCACCATGGCAGCCTTGACTGTTGCCAGTGAGTGCATTGCTCTTCTGCCATCTGGGTCACTGTGTGTTTTAATAGTACTAAACTTCAATATATCCCAAAGAGTGCTTTCTGACCCAAATGGAGAAATGAAAGTACAGGTCTTGGAACTTGCCTACAAAAAGGAGCTAAATTTGTCTACCTGCAAGATCTATATGTACTGAAGATTTCTTTTTACCTTTTCCCCATAGGGTGAAATATTCAGATTATGTTTTCTATATTATTTAGCTTTCGAGGGTCAGTGTAAGGCTCTGCTCTGTTTTTCTGTATTGTTGTGCATTGGGACTTCTGGCTTTTCATAAGCTATTCTTACATGTATTTGTGGACTTCTCTAGTTTTGTTTTAGAAAGCTTATAAAAAATTTTAGAGGACATATATCAGTATACAACCACAGCATCTTATGATGCAGTCTCCAAAATAATGAAGCTTTCTCGTGCTTCTGTTTCTTTGATTTTGTCAAGAGGATTGCTGGCTGCTCGCTTCTGTATGTTAAACGTTTGTATTTCGATGATATTCTGTCCCAGGTCTGGTATTCATTCCCTGCTACAAGTCTTGCCCAGCATTCCTTTTATCCTGTACAGTTGAAATAGTGTGTTTCACTCTGTGGTGTTCTACTCAATGTGGCTATTGAACCTCTCTGCTAAGCTACAAGTAGAAAATTTTGATCATATTTTTATCTAACATCTCTGTGTTTCAAACTACTATTTTGATGCACAGCAACTGTTAAGTAATCTGCTGCACTTAAAATCTCCATAACATTGCTACTAGCATTAACTTTTCATTCTGTTTTCTCAAGTTTGGCCAAAATTTGACTGTTTCTGTACTGTATGACTGATCATTTGACCTCTTTTTTTTTTAAATTATTTTCTATTTGAATTCATTTAATTTATTCTGATGACTGATACTATGCTTTGTGTAAATTCAGTGAGTAGTTTATCTCAGAAATTCACAGTAAAATGCAAGTAGATGAGATGATTTCTCTGAGTAAGCTAAAATAAGTTGAAGAGAGGAATATCCTTGTCAAAGGAACCTGAGAGAAAATTTTTTATCTGAAATTGTGAAGGACAGTTTCACATGTCAGCTGTTTTGAAGAAAATAAAAAGTTGAGGCCAGAAAATAAAGAAAACAAGCATCAGCAGTTGTTATCATAAAACCTTGAGTGTGATTCTGCTCTTTTCCTTCCCTCTCATGTGTTGTGAATGTTGATACTGGACATAATGCAAAAATTTTACAGGAGTCTTACCAGAACCTTTACCAGTGCTGAAAATTCATTTCCAGAGTTATTGTCTAGATCCGCTGTAGCGCTCAAGTCATTAAATTCTCTAATCTGGTGGCAGGTGGGTGAAATTAAATTAACGGGACTTCAAAATATGCTTAAACTTAAGGCTAGGAGTGAATTAGGTCCTGTGTTCTGGGCACAGCAGACTTGAATGGCTCCTTTGAAAGAATCCTACCCTAGAGGGCTCAGCAACTTCATGCTCATTAAAAGTAAGAATCATAACTTGACCTTTGGCAATAGATTCTGTATGTGTTTGACTGTGTTTAGATGAGGCAAATAAATGCAGCGCTTCAGATGCTGGTGCAACTCATATGGTGTAATGAAGGAAAAACTCGTTTCCTTCTACGTAAAGACATTTTCCCTCCCACTGTTGCTACTACACATTCAAGGGCACTGACGTAGAAAAGAGTGGCATTGCCAGAGTCAGCAAGACCTTGGGGACCATTGTTATTTTAACTGGTGCGACAGAAACATGCTCTGAACAAGGTACGAGGGCAGCAGTCTGGAAACGTCTCGTAGCTGCCCCTTTCTCAGCCGCGCGGTCGCTGGTGGCAAGTGTCACCGACACGACTTGGTGGCAGCCTTTACAGTGCTGGGTGGCCGCAGGCTGCTCTAATTATTTGTTGAAGTCTGCTGATAGCACAGCAGGTAGTGTCCCATAACAGTGCCGCTCAACTTCACAATTTGCTTCCTGCTCAGAGGTGAGAAGGGCTATTGAGCAAGGGCTGTAGGATTATTGGAGGTGTTGAGAGGAGCTGCTGCCTAGAGGGATGCTTGTTTTGCAAAGGTGCTTTCTTTTGAAAGCGCATTTTAGCAACCCTTTCCATATTAGCTTCACAAAATATTTGAAGCTCTATCTGCTTTTCAGGTAGAAAATGTCTATAAAGTACTTTCAAGATATTTACCAAACCTTTGTGGGTTTTCCCTATTCTTTCTTTGTCCTCTTTTCATCTTCCAAATTGCATTTTCTGGGAATTAAATAATAATGGGCCTGTTTTGTCAAACTCCTTAGCCAGTGCAGTATTACAGCCCAAAGAGAGTGTGGGAGTCTTCTAGCAGTACATTGAATTTCTGGTCTGATAATTCTCAGGAACAAAAGTATGATTTCAGTTGCTAAAATCCCCGCTGGCATATTTTCACGTAATTACTGAGAAAAAATTATCTTACTGTATGGCAAATGGTGACTGAATGTACCTTAATTTTCAAGTACAAGTAAGTTTAGAGAATGCCTCATATAATATGGATATCTACTGCTCTTATATAATCCTTAGGTTTATATAACAGTCTTTGTGATGTTATTTCATCTCCCTCATTAATTGGTGAGAAAATTTGGGAGTTTTTCTTCTGTTGGAATGTATAATTGAGTTTTCACAGCTATCTCTTAATTTTATTTTCTTCCCCTTTTTTTCTGCCTTTTTCTCACTTTTCTATTCCGTTGTGTGTATACGGTCATTACAGAAACAGAATTTATGGTGTTTTGTAGTGTCTCTACACCATGTTGTGAATAATACCACGAACAAAGTAACAAAAAGTCAGATGGTGTTTTTAGGAAAGTGTTACACTAAGAATTACTGCAGACATTAAATAGTAACGTTGTTATGTGCCTCTGAGCTTGACAGATATTTGGTCATAATTGTAGCCTGTCTGCAAAGATTTTGTATCTCATATTTATGAAATAAAACATGGAATAATAGTCAGTGCATGTGAAATTCTTTTGTTTGTTTTAACACTGGTAATACTTGTTAACATAAACTTTAGTGCTTACCAGTTTCTAAATATTTTTTAATTCTGATGAAGATTACCCATGTATTCATTTTTATATTCTTGCAAAAATGAAAAAATAAAATATATTAGTTCTGATTTTGGCACGGGGCAGTATTCAGTTCTGGGTGACTTTGCTGACTCGTTTGCAGGTGACTTCTGACTTTAGGTGTCCCGTTTGGTTTTCCATCCTCCCAAAGGCTTAGGCAAGCAGCCCCAACCTTCAGTTTCTCTCCTGTCACTGACAGTGCTCTCCGTAGCATGGCAGGGACATGCTCTGTCTTACTGTCATTTTAAGGTCCTACAGATTTTGCATTTAGCACTGTCTGAAGTGTCACAGCTTTTACTAGGAGGAAAAGGATTTCTTTTAATAATTAAAAAGGGTCGTGTTTCCTCTCCTGGTGTTGATTTGAATGAACAGGGAATTGTGCTGAACTGTGTCATTGGCAGTGAAGGCTGCAGTCAGACAAGCCCTGCTGGCAGCGGCAGAGCCACGTAAGAGGTTTCTGCTGCCAGCTGCTTGTCCAAGGCTTCCTCTGTGCGTGCCAGCTAAGTGCCCAGGTAGCTGCTCCCTAACCTGAACTGTCCAAACAGTCCCTCGTGCATTGCCGATAACAAAGCCTTTTTAGCCTGTGATTTTGACATTGGGGTTAGGAAATGAGTGTGTTGTTGTGATGTTTAGGGGTGTTGTCCCCCCCCCTCTGCCGACTCCCTGGGTATTGAGCAGCTGGAAGCAATAACCTCTTCACCCCACTCAGATGCATCCAGGGCAATGCATCTGCCGATGGCCTCAGGCAGTCAGAGCTTTCTTACGACTTGAGAGCCTCAAGGGATTTTGGTCAGTCTCATTTGTGGGTAGCGAATGGCCTGGAGATGCAATATATTCAGTAAGAGTAAGATAAAGATAACGCTAAGATATTCAGTAGCAGAACTCAGGAAGCTCTTGCAGTTTTGCTGGTGAAAACTTGGACCTCTGTGAGTTCTTATTCATGTAAGGTAGGGGGGTTTTGCACTGGGGTGCAGGAATTCCCATTGTAAGCATATGCAAGTTTTTATAGCTCTCGCCTGAGTCGCAGTCCTACCAGGTTTATAAGCAGGTGACTTAACTGTGATGTAACTGGCTGCCCGAGGTATAGTCTTCTAAGCAGACTGTGCTACAGCTCATTTTCCCCTTCTTTATTACTATTTGAAGTGTGTTACGTGCTTATCAGGCAGCAGAAATAGTCTGCACAACTATTCTGATTAGCACGAAAGAAAAAACAGCTTTAATGTTTCAGGAGGAATACTTCCATTCCAAATCAGGACAAAATAGAAATCTTCAAAATTTTCATGATTGGCAGTAAAAAAAAAAAACCCCAACAATTTCACTGTAGTTCCTTACAAACATTTCCCAAAGATAATTTTGAAATTCTTTGTTTAAACTGTATAAAATAGCCTCTAAAGCTGATTAGATTACATTTGGAATCAGTATATTTTAAACAAGCAAATAGGAGCATTTCTGAGAGATTTCAAACTGATGGCAGAGGAATGCTTTGGAGTGCACAGCTTTGTAGCACATCCAGAAAGCTTTGCAAGTGAAGTGACTCCTCCAAAGATAAGGAGCTCTTGAGGATAGCATTCAGGACTTTTAAATCCCTTCTGGAAAGAGGGGTTAGATGCAAACTGCAGTACTCCTGCCTTGGAGTATTGCAGTGCCATTCTTTTAATGTGGGGGCATTTCAAAATACACACTGTCTAAAGTGGCCGATTTACAAAATACTCTTTCAGAATATGTGATATTGGGTCAATTGGCACAGAAATGGATCTGTACTCAAAAAAAAGAAAAGGCATATTTACTGTTGTTGCGTAACTGAAACTTGATAATTGGGTTTTTTCCCTCCACTTTGCTCCCCCATTTTTTTTTACTCTGATTTAGAAGTGCTCTAAGTACAGTAATTTAAATTATAGTAAATGCAGCTGAAGTAAAATGTCTGTTCTTAAAGCAGGCAACATAGTTTTAGCATCACTTCTCTCATCTTTGTTTTGGACTGTGACAAAGCAAAAAGCAGTCCCTTCTTAACCTGGCTGTTGCAGATTAACAAGGTGATTTTACGTGAGAGGTGCACACTTGCTTGTTTACCTTCAGAAACCACGACTGAATGCTGAGGTGAAAAGGAGGATTCTGATCCATTCGTTTCAAATATTTGTCAGTTAGAGTGTCTCCCTTCGTAATACTTAGGTGGGTGCTTAGACAGGTCACACTACACTGAGTTTCAAAGGTTGAAACAAAATTTATGTCAGTGTGTGTTTGCATCCATGTAGGGAATCATTTTGATACTTTGGGGAAGAATTACAAGTAGGAGGATAACACTGTATGATTTCTTTTCGTGCACCAGAATGCACATGTTTAAAAACAAAAGCTTTTTGATGTAACACATCAGAATATTTATCTGAATTCTGTTTTACTGAAAGAAGAAGAGGAAAAGGGAAAAGAGAAAAAGGCATTTCTGCTAAAGCTGCTCTCTGAAAGGAGGGTATTGCTGCAATTTCATAGTCAAGCTTTTAGCAGTGCCCATCAGTGTTTGTTTAGCTCTACTGAGCCTGCAGTTACAGTCACCTTATTTTATCCAGTGTTGGCATTGTCTGACAGGCTTATGGTATGGCAGCAGGCCACTGGCTTCTTGTGGCTTCAGGGAACAGCCTTAGTGCAGCAGCATCCGCCAGGATTGCCGTGCACCTGAGCCTGCAGGAGCCAGTGTCAGACTGAGCCGTGGCTGAAACTTTTTTTTTCTCCACTTGCAGAATATTGGTCAATATTAAAAATAATGATTTACAGGTAAGTAAGTGTAAAGTATGTTATTTTTTTTTCTAAAATTATCGGCTTCATGCTTTAATACTCAGCTTTTTTGTTGACTGTTTAAAAGGGGAACTTGTTCTTCAATTTAACAAGACACATCTGTATCTTTTCCATTTAAGGCTGTGGGCAGAGCTGATCAAGCTAACCCGAACTTTTGTTTTCAGTTTTAACAACTTGGGCACACACATCTTCACATTTGTGTTGGTAGAAGTTGGTGTGGTAACTACATGGCATTAAAAAGGCAAAAAGGAAGCAGGTCTATCTAGACCTGTGTCTCTGCTTTTCTAATTGAACAGAGCCCCTGTCTATATGCCTTATTGCTTCTGGGATTTTAATAACAATGAAATAGTTCTATTTAACAGAATTTTTCTCATGCATACGATTTCTGTGAATTAGAATTATTCTTCAGTCTTTAGGCTGTACTTATTCACCAGAGAAAGTAAAGCAAGCAGTGAACTTCACAGCAAAGCTGATCCTGTCAGAATGAAGGGTTACAGACCAAGGGAATGGATTTAAATCCTGAATAATTACCACTGCTTTCAAAATTAAAATTCCTTAAAATTCACTATACCTACTCACAAGAGCAGTGTTTAGAAATTTTCCCTAGTGCTGCAAATGGTTTGCTAGTCCTTGCAAATCCAGATCTTCAGAAAATGGCTTGAGGAAGTAAGTGGAGAATTCATAGTGCTGAGCTTTAAAATAGGCAAGGGTGGTGGGTTTGAGGAAGGGAGAGACAGAAGGATTTTTCTTTTGTGTTGAAATTTTCATTTTATTTTATTTTTTCAAAATGCACTGACAGAGAGAAAGAAAAGAAATACAGACAGTACATCTGCAAATGGCTACAGCCTTGTGTAACCCGCTGAATTAAATGGAGTTCCCTACAGGCACAGAGATCTGGCCACATGGAAGAAGATGTGGGATTGACTCATAGTTAAAAGATGTAGAATAATAATTTTTTTTCCTTTTACATTTTTGTTCACTGCATTTTTTTTCATTTTCTTTGTGCTCACACCCACATCTCCAAGGATTCCTTTTTCCTCTTTCTAAGGTAGCATGCACTGTTACTCAGTCTTGTGAACAAAGCTACAATTACCTTGTTAGAAGGAAATAATCTGTGTGAGCACGAACCAGATCTTTGAGCATGTAAGTAAAGGTGAAGCAGGTAGGCTCACATATGAAAACAGAAATTATACTAATGATTTCTGAGAGCAATATAGTTTTCCTCTGATTATCCAGTATTTTTTATTCTGATTGTTGTGTTAAGAAATTTTATTAGAAGGTGAACAGCTGACTGGAATATGGGATGTGTTTATATATAAAACAGAGTCTCAGATCTGACTGCAGAACAGAGGAAGAATTGTTCTGCTTATGATTGAGGCAGTGCTGCTTTTGAGGATTTTTATTTCCATTCTTTTTCCTAGATTTATGCCTGACTTTTATAGTTTGGAAAGCTATTTTTTCTTTTCAGCTGCACTTTTTTAAAGAATAATTTGTTAAAGCCTTGAAGAACTTGTGTTTTAGACATTTACAGTCCATTCAACAGAAACCAACATAAAATATTTTCTGACTACACTCTACCTAAGATGGTAAATCCAAACTAATGAGACCTTGAAAATAAACTGCTCTGTTCTGGCTTGCTGGACTAAAGGAGACGAATGAGCAGAACCAGGCAGGCTTTGTAGCCTGCTGAAGAAAAAGAAAGTAATCCATTTATTTCGAGCTTTATCGTCTTGTCTGGTCGGATGGTAAGCCAGGCTTGCTACAAGGCTTGCGCTTCCTTTGCTTTCTCAAGTGGATAGGTGTCTGGCAAATAAATGTGTGGCTTAAAAAAACTAATGCTCCATTGGTGATATTAATGAAGCCCAAAAAAACATTGATAGCTAATCTTATAAAATACACCAACTAACAGAAGCATAATTAAAATTTAGAAACTAGCAACAAGCATAGTGCTTAAGTACTATACTGTTTCAGTTTGGTTTCTTTTGGTATTTTAATGGATATCTGTTTCTCCTTCAACCTTTTGCCAATTTGACAGTATGATCAAGTAGTGTAGGAATGTGCAGGGCCAGACTCGGATTTTTTTCTTAGCACAGTCCCAGTATAATAGTTTGTAAATGTCTTTCCTTCCCAGCACATCACAGACATATTTTTTTCAAACAAGAGGTTTGTGTTTCAAATTTGTATTTTAATTTAAATGCAGTAAGATGGAATGTCTTGGAGAGAGCAGAAACATTTTATCTTTCTCTGATTGTGAGGGGGGAAAAGGAAAGCTTATTATTTAGTCAGACGTATTTTTAGCAGGCTTCCATAATTGGCATGAGACCCTCAATCTAAGTACTTGTTTTATAATGGAGATGAGCTGATCCTTTCATGTTCACTGGTTAGCTGGAACACAATTTCAGTTCACACAAAGCTTTGATACCCTCTCCTTTAGGGGCTAGTGCCTAAACAAGGTCCAAGTCTCTAATATTATCGATTCTTTTAAGAAATTACATGCTTATTTATTGTAATAATTGCACTACACTACATAATTCCACTATTCTGGTTTGAATTTTTAAATTAATTTTATTTCTCTGTTTTAGTGTAGAATCATTAATTCAGCTAGTTTAATTTATAAAGCTTGACATATGTCTACCTTGGTGCTGCTTCTACTTTGAGTAGATCCAATTAATCCACTCAGAATTTGGTGTAGAGGTACCCAAGCTACTGCCCAAATCCAAAATAATGCATCCATATGAGCTCGCTCCAGTGCCTTAGCAGCCTGGGCTCAGTCCTGCAGTGAGGTAGTTAAGCTGATCCCAGGATGCAAAGCACTGCTTGCACGTTTGGCAATGTGATGAATTGAAGAAATACACTGGCTCCTTCAAACAGCCTTTTTTTTTACTGTTTGTGCCACAGCCCTGTGTGATGTAGAAGTGATCAAAAGAGAGTTCAGACAATTGTTGCCTATTGAGAACATTCACCTCCGTTTTAATATTTAATTCAAGAGCATGTAAATATGAAAAGCTTCACCGTTGTCCGAAAAAAGTTGTTTTTATTGAGAATCTGAGCTGTACTCTGACAAAATAAACTTAATGTGTATTTATATTCTAAAAGATTAATCTTGTAAACCAGAAGTTGCACAGGAAAGTGTCGTTTTTTGATGCCTGGGTGAAATAAGCGAAGCCCATGGCTGTGTGTTCATTGTGCATTCCTAATAAGAAGCTCCATATTCACTGTCAGACTTAATTAACATGGTTTGAGAAGTGTCTTACAGGTTAGTTTTGAATCAGTGTTCATCTGTCAGCTACTACAGTTGTCTCCTGCTTGCTTCTCAACCTTTTAATCAAAACCAGCTCAGGCAGAGTAATCAGATACTATTGTGGGCAAAAGTGACTCAGGAAACCCTCCCAAACTTTAAGCCTTCTCAGCTGCTTCAGCAAAGAGAAAGTGAAACATCTGCACCTCCCTTGGGTCTCTGGGACTTTGGAGAAAGAGGCTATTGGCCTTCAATACAGCAGTGAATGAAACATAAGCACTGGGAGTTACTAGTGCATAGGGATGTCCAGTTTTGTGGGGGCTTTTTGCTTGTTTGGGGCGGGTTCTTTTGGAATAAAATGTCACCAAATTTCACCGCACTTCCTAAAGTGGATTGGCACCTTGTTTGGTGCTGAACTGCCCCTTTTACTTTGGGCCACTGCCTGTACCTGGATGTGTGGTTGATAACTGGACAGTTGCGTGTCCAACTTCAACAGATATTGTCAGTAGCATTTTTCCAGGCTTAATGTTTCTTAATGTCCTCCACAAGGCTTTTTGTCTCAGCTGCTCTGCCCAGTGGGAGACTGACCAAAATAACTGTTCTGAACTAGATGATGTTTGCTGCCTTTTCTGATAGCTAAGAATTCTTCAGTGGTAAATCACCCTCTTTGCTTTGAGATTTAATATGCAGTCATCTCATTTTGGGGGTTTTTTATTTAGGTTTTCAGTTAGGGGAAAAAAGTTATAGTACAGATCATAGAGCAAAAATACTTTCAGCCAGATTTGTGTGCTTTAATCTAAAGTAATGCAGCAGAAGTAATAAAAGATTAAATGGGCGTAAACTTTAATGTCAGATTTAGTAGTCATTAAGATCTTTCAGGTGTTCTATAATCATTAATTCAGCTCTTGGATCATTAAAAAAATGTAGTTGTTTAATTTGCAATTGAGGTGGAACTTAAGAATTATTTTGTTAGTTGCAAAACTTCTATGTCCTGTGTGTCAGAGGTGCCATTAAGCATTTTCAAATACAACCTTTTTTACAAAGCACAGCCATTCTTGTATTTTAAAGTTCTTTTTCACAAATAAAAAATGCCACTAAAACACCTGCATCAAAAGCACAGTACAAGCTATGGATTTCTGCCTGCCTGAGAGCAGACTCCCACTTTTCCTCACTCCCACAAACCCTGGCATGACATTGTGATATGTCAATTATAATTTTTTTTTTTCTGAAGATTTTGCAAATGACCTTTTTGTGAAAATATCAAGGTGAACTTACTGAGGAGTGACGTAACTGTTCATATTACTCTAGTTTTGATTAATGTCTTGACAAAACATCTTTACCAGGAGTTCCTCTGGGTTTCTCTTGTGTTGTATTCTCTGGCTGTTGAAGGGTAAATAAGTTAACTGAATATTCAATGTAATCAGCTGGGTGTTCTATTCAGGTAATCATTCGATCAGTACAGTCACAAGGTATTTTGGAAGATGTTGTGTTTGCTATGAGAGAATGTACAGTAAAGAAATGATCATACAATATTTTTTTGAGCTGATGCACAAAAGGAGTTTTTATCAGGTACAGACATTTCCTGGTACATCGTTGTTTAGAAATCCAGAGTACCTCTTGAGTGCTCTGAGCTGAAATGTGAGACCCGAATTCAGAGCTAAAATACCTGGGCTTTCAAGGCTTAAATAACTAATTCAGTTTTAGTGCAGTGATTTAATAGGTTTTTATAATGTATTGATCTGAACATTAAGTTGTACCCACACACATACACACAAATCCCTTTCTTCCATGTTTAAAGTAAATTTTAATGAGGAAGAGCTCTTGAAGGTACAGCAGAGTTGCGCAGATTCTAACACTTTGTGTTTAAAAGCAGTTTCTCAGACAGTTATCCACAGCAGGTAGAACATGCCCAGACATTTGGTATTAAAAAAAACCCTGTGTGTTTTCATGGTATGATGCAGCCACAGTGTCTTGGAGATGGAAATAGTCACACAACTGCCAAAAAAACCCAACTTTGAGTGAAACGGCGTTTGTGTTCGATTTCAGTATGTCTCTTGGAATTTCTGTAAACTTTAGGAATCTTATTTTTTGAGTGCCATTATTTCAAATTTCTATATGGTTTTCGGTTTGTTCTTCAAAGAAACATATACATGGTCTGATCCATGTATATACATATATGAGTATTCTTATTGATTTATGTGGTTACGAATATAAAATATTCATACCTTAATAGAAACTAAAAACAGTCTTTATTGAGTTAGGTTGTGAATGTGGACACCAGGCTGCAGAAATGATTGATGGTTTTCTTACCACATGTAATAGCCTAACAGGATTTCACAAAACCTTTGTTCACACACTTAAAAATTACCAGAGCATTTCCTTAAAGTAAAGACCAGATAGTATAATCTTAAACTGCTGCTTCAGAGACATTGTCCTAAATGTTGCTTCAAAAAATAGGTATGGAATTGAAGGACTTTTTAAAAAAAATTTATTTTCATAAATAAGCACTGTAGATTACAGTTGTATATAGACTGATACATGTTGTTGTGTTCATTTTTGTCGGGGCTTTTTTAATAAACTTTCCAACATCGACATTGGAAGTAAGGCTAATTATAAAATACGATTCTATTATATTTTTTTGTTCCTGTCTGGAAATTACCTGCAAGTATATTGAGAAACGGTCACAGTCAGATTTCACCATTTATTTCATAACCTCCCAAGCCTGCACTGCCTCCTTTTCCTGTTGAGGTCCCTGCCGGTTGCCACTATTGCTTCCTTGCCCTCTGGTTCACTGGAGTGAACTCTGCACCTGAGCCACGATGTTGTGCATCCCCTCTGATGTGCCTACTTTAGCTGTGTTTTAGTGTTGCTCAGGAGTGAAACCCTTAAAACACAAATCCCATGGCCACTGGGTTCTTGGCAGTGGCTGCTCTGCCCAGCAGATCTGCCTCTTTTGGCAAGCTGTGCTTTACAGTGTGTCACGTAGCCATGGCCTCTGAGCCCCATGTCCCTGGTGGGGAACCTGCTTTCCTAGTACCCCAAGGTGCTTCTCTGCTCCTCCACACAATTGTGATCCTGGGTAGAAGAGTTTGAGAGGGGACAGTTTAAACTGGGTACCAGTAATTCATGTCCTTTGCTGGAGAGGTGTATTCATGTTGTATGCCCTGATCGCTGTAATTGAGGAATATACTGCTATTTTGTTGTGGGCAGCACCCTCCCGGTATTTCTTCCCTACCCCTCCTTTTTCTCAGGCTTGCTTATCCTCAGGAGTGGAATTATTCATGGTCAATGTACTTACTCCTGTATCACCCCAGTAATTTACTACAACTTCTCTGTTCCTTGTTCCCCTTTCATTGGCCTCTCCATGTAGTCATATAGCACATAACACAAAGATGGATTGCATGGCATTCTCTGCTGGGGAAAATCAACACGTAGAGCAGGCTCGCTGCCAAGATATTCATAATTAAACTGTTGCTATGGACAGGATTACATCAATGTTTCTATCAGTCATTTGCTGCAGTTTTGTGGTTATTTCTACTTGGATTTTTTTTTTAGGTTTTAGTTTTTATCTTCCTTTTACTGAGTTTTCAGTTGAAGTGTTGCAGCACATAAAGGGAGATATAAATAAAAATAATTATTGGAGGACATAGGGGAAAAAAAACGAACTTCTGTCATTCAGAGTTTGTGTTTGAAGCCAATATCTTTGTGAGGCATTTGCAGTATTTCAGCTATTAGAAATGGCCAGATGCAGTCATTTCCATTCAGTAGTCATCATACTGCTGTGACCTAAGAGTCTGATGCAAAACTGCCATGATGTCACAACAGTCTGTATGGGCAGAGTGTTACAAGTTTACCTGAAAATGTTGCAAATTCAGTAAAAGAGCAGTTGTAATAGAAAAACAGCAGCAAAGCGATTAAACCTTGCATTTTTCTTCTGTCCCCCATCCCTTCTGATTCATGTGCAGTAAGTTGTGAGATGGGCTAATGACAGAATAGCGTGAAGTACACTGATGGATTGGAACAGAGCTTGCTTGCTTGTGCTTCACCTGTTACTGTATCATTGCTGCTGTTATCCCCTGTGACAACGATCTTCAGCAATTAATTCCCTTTGGTAGCGCTCAAAGTGTTTGGTGTTAGAGCCAACTAGTGTGCAGTGCATTAAATGCGGGGAGGTGCAGGATTACAGCCAAAATAAGGTAGTCTGAGTGGTAACAAATGATATCAAGTGCAGCTGAGATCACTGTAACGAGATAAACAGTGTGGTGTGACAAAATTGTCTCCCAGTTGACAAAACGATCCATATTTTATAGATTGCCTTAAAAATTGAAGGATGGAGTCAATTATAGCCAATTATGATGCTACATTTACTGGAGTAGTTTTTATATCCTTTGGGGAGAAATAAGGAAACGTTCAAGTCAGTCAGAAAAAGCTTTTGCATTTGCTTCCCTGTTTTATCTGAACAGAGTTTTTTCCCGTTTCTTCAGGTGAAAACTGTGTGTGAAAGCTGGGACTAAATTATCTTTAGGAAAAAGGTTTCTTTTTTTTTTAAAGTTATTTTCATTTCTTCGTGTCGCACAAAAAATTATGATAGATAATATGGCAAATAGAACAAGAAAATCAAACATCAGCTCCCCCCAGTTATGTTTGGGTTTACTCTAAAGGAATTGTAAAGGCAGCCTGGTCATGGCAAAGCCTGCTTAGTGCGTGGTGACATGTTGAATTTGACTTGTTTCTTTCCCAAAAAGGAGCTTTAGTGTCATTGAAGAAATACCAAGTAAATACTGCATATTTTCGTCTTCAGTCCGTTAAAGTGAAAATAAAGGAGTGAGACCGTGAAATGGTTTGCTGTGACCCACAGTTGCTTTTTAGTGAATAGATGTAAATTGGGGTACAAAAACAGTGTATTGAAGATGGACAGACAGACACGCATGTTCTTAAGAGATCTGAGAGATCGCCTGAGTGGCTGAGAGGCCAGCATTTATTTAATGGCATTAATTCTGTCATTTAGATTATCTCCCACCTCTGTTTGGATTCCCAAGAAGCGTATCAGGGAGCTGTGCATCCCTTCTATCTCGTGCTGCAGTACTGACCGTGAGGAGTAGTTTCCCTTCCCTGGCAAAGCGTGCTCGTGGTAATTAGTGGAAGATTCAGGTGTATAGGTAAAGGTGTGTTGAGAGATGAAAGCTGACAGTAAACAAGTTGTTTGAGTAATGTTTCAAAGTGTTACCCTCCTCCCGGGTTGAGGATTTCATTCACCCGCTAACTTCAGAGGGTGACCTAGTACATGTGCCAGTGACAAAAGCTACTTGTAACAATTCAGATCATGCTTTCTGCTTTATGAAATGGGATTGTAAAAATCCTCTCCAAAATGACATCTGAAATAGCATTAAAACACAATTTCCCTTTGATAAGGTTTTAAGGCACTCGTATGAAAAGTGACACTGCTTTGAGTAGCTCTATGTCAGCATTATGCAGGGTGTTGCACATAAGTGACATTAATCCATTAGGGGTGTGAGGGTCACTTATTTTTCTCATGAAATCATTAAATACCTTTATTGATTTCTGTTCAATCAGTTGCATTCTGCTCGAATACAGCGATCTCTAGACATGCTAATAGAGCTGTTTCTAATAATGTTTATAAGCCATAGTTTTAACGACAGATACTGCACTCAAAATAAATTATCATGCCTAAGTAAAACACAAAGGAGCTTAGGGAAGCAATAATATTGTGCTGTTTGCAAATTACCTGAGTCTACTTCATTGCAAAAAAGATGATTTTGTGACACAGATATTCTAAAATCATTAATTAACTGTTGTCAGTACATTCTTTGTTTTTTTTAATTGTACAAAATTAATTTATATATGTTTGGACTGCTTCTGTTGCGTGATGATAAAGCATCTTTTAAAAATCAAATGCAAACCGGGAAACCTTGTCATAGTAAATATAAAATTTGTAGTACTAGTTTTTACGCTGAAGGCTGTTTAAAACTTGGATCATAACAAATGCTGTACGCTGGGATGGCATGTACTTACTGTATTACTAGATTATTTTGTCATGTGAAGCAGTGTGAGTGTATGAAAAGCTAATAGATCAAATACAAGTAAGAGTACCTTTCTTCATTTTTTTCGTGATGGAACGGATCTCTGAGGGAGGAAGTACATAAGAGTCAATTAAATATAACAGGTGCATTTTAGTGCTGTATGAATGGAGGCATACTAGACAAAGGAAAAAAGAAAGGAAAAAAGAAAGTAATTTTCTGTCCTCTCTGCTTGGATGCCATCCTAATGTCTTTATCTTGACAGCCTGAGCTTGTTTCCTTTCCTTACAGATAACTTCAGCTGTATTTTCTATATGATGAAAGACTTGTGATAGTCCTGTTAATTTTTGCAGTTATCTGATATTGCAGTTGTTGCTTTTTACCACACCTCTTCTACGTTTTTTTTTCCTTTGGGTGCAAACAGTTCCTCAGAGTAAATTGCCAGCTTTACCCTCAGCATAGCAAAAGCAGACTGGTACATTTATCTCTGCAGCTGAAACGTGAAGTTTTTGCTTCCAAGCAGTGAATCACGTCCTGCTGAGGAATTACTGTTTGGGTTTTTGAGTTCCTTCACTAGGAGCCGTAAGGCACTCTGACAGGTCTTGTCGAATAGCGTTGGTCATCCTTGTCTCAGACACCAAATGGTGCCAAGTACTGGCACGTTTATTGCATTGTGTCTGGAGAAGCTGTTGTTCACTCAGCATTTTCTTCATCGGATGCCTGCCTGATTTCATTGAAGGAAACCTGAGCAAGGCTGTGTTATTAATGAATTATGACAAGCCTTTTGCCTGTCAGGCAGAGAGGTTCCTGCTATCTCCTTTTAAGACAAAAACATAATGGAAGATGCTCAGCTGGGCAAGCTCTCTGATGATACTCCTTAAGTGCTCATCCCGGGCTGATGCGAATACGCAGAGAGCCGTGAAGCTGCAAGTGGCAGCGTTTAATACCATCTCCCTCGTAATGCCTGAATAATTTTCCGGAGAGCGATCGCCGCAGCTGCTGCGAACGTGGTTATTTGTTTATTTTTCACCTTGTATACGCGGATTGCTGACCGAGCTAATCTGCTGCACGCGCGGGGCTGGCGGCGGGGGGGACACGGCGACGTTTCCTTGCTCCCAGCGCCAGCGCTCTCCTGAGCGCGGCAGGATCGGCAGCCGGAGCCCGAGACAGGCTCCCGGAGCCCAGCACCGTTCCGTGGGCTGGCTCCCGAGGCCGCTCTGCGAGGGGAGCCGAGCGATGCTGGCGAAGGATGGCAAGGAGGCAGTGAGGGAGCCGGCTCATGTTTTTCTTAATGGATGTTTGTGAGCAGGAAGGAGATGGCGTGGGCTGTCGGGGTGAGTTATGGAGCGCGTTCTGCGATCTCCCTCCGGTCGGGCGGCTCATTATGTTAAACAGTGCAGCTTTTAAAGCGCCGTAGCTCTCCTTTATGTGCCTTGGCCTTCATTTGCTGAAATGCTTCAAGTTCACAGTGCTCAAGTAATTTTGGAAACGGGATGTAATTACAAAGGTTTCTTATGCTTACCAACAGCTTTTTTGAACCAGTGTAATTATCATTACTTGTGGATACTGTAAATTGAATATCCCCTCCCTAATTACATTAAACTCAAGGGTTGGCTGCTTAAGCAGCCAAATAAGAAAAGTTCACCCGTTACTATAAATAGCAAAATTGTTCTTCTAGTTCTGCTGACCTTTAAAGCAAAGTGCTTTTCACGATGTTGTCAGGTGTACATTAGAAAGATAGTTTGTAATTAGACCTGTAATGAGGAATTCTGTTAGAACGGCTTTCTGAAAACTTCATTTATTCACTGTTTTCTAACAGCATGACAGAATTAAAGTTTCAGGGTGCTTTAGGACTTTTAAAGGGCTGGCTGCTGTTTTGCAGCTCACCTGTTCTGCTGGTGATTTGTAGCTGCCCGGTGCTACTGCCACCACTCAAAGGCAGCAGCCGTAGCTGCAGCAACTTAGCCCTGCCCTTTGAAAACAACATGGGGTCAACAGAATGATTTATCTAGTGATCCAAGGGTTTCTGTGATTAATTAATGTTTCTTCTCTCACTTCAGGAGACAGATAATGACTCAATTTGTAGTGGGCAGCAGAATAGAGAGCGAGAGAAGTGGTGGTTGCCTGATTATGGTTTTCTTCAGTTAACAGAAGTAACCGTAGTCTTGCTGAAATGTCTCATCTGATAGATGGACACAGAGCTTGAGTTAGTGAGTTGATGTGCCTGCCTTGGGTTCGGTCTGCATCCTGGCACAGCTTCACCAATTCTATGTCTTGTCTTAAGAATACTGAAGGCATTTCTGTGAGCAGTTTGATTGACTCTCATTTACTTGTGGTGACTGAAATTTTTAGTGCATTGCTACCAGCTAGTATTTACTTTGCTTTCTTCGTTCTACTTTGATTAAAATCATACTGTTTATTCCCGTAGAAGCTTTTTTGTTAGTTGAGATAACTTATATTTCCAGAGCGCATCCTGCTGAGTGTCCTTCATGGCATGTCTTTAAAACATGCTTGGACAGCGCAAATTGAAAAGTGTCTCCCAAAGAGAAAGAAACTTCAATTGCTTCAACAGTAGAAAATTACAGCTGTAAGAAAAGAATAAAAAAACCTGTTTATTTCATAGTGTAGCACTGTAACATTTGAATGGAAATAATTACTAAGGGATTTCTAATGAAATGTAGGGCTAAAACAAAGGCAAAAAATAATTTGCAGCTTGGTCTGTTTTAAATGTGTTATTTGTCCATCCGCAGCAACTCTTAGCTAACAGTTTAAACTAATTAAATACCCTGCATAGTTTTATTTCTTGTGGAAAAAGACTCATGTTCATATTTGATACATTTATGAGTTTAAAATTAAGGAATAACTAACTATCACAATTCTGGTTTTTCTTCCAATGTATTTTCTCCCTTTCTGTATTTATTCTATTACATGATAGGCAAAGCTACTGTAAAGGTTGGTTTATACATTGTGGTGATAGTATGTTTCTCTTATACACAAGACTGGGAAAATGTGAAGTAAATAGACAGTATTTTATGCAAGTAAGTAGAGGGTAGCCACTACTGATAGAATTTGTGTCTGATGTGTAACAGTCCAAATGAAAACCAGAACATTCTCATGGCTCATGAAATTAGACAAAGATACGAGTAATATCAGTCTCTTAGCATACAGACAAACCCTTTCTCATAAAAGCGAGACATGGATGTTGTAGTAGAGATGTGTAGAGATTAGCTAGAAATCTGAAGGCCTAGACTTTAGTTGTTCCCTGTTACAGAACCTCAGTAGGTAAAAGTGTTTTTCTGTTGTCAAGCACCAAAAGACTGGTTCCAGCAGCATCTTGAGCAGGCTATCTGATAGGGTAGAAAATGAGGAAAAGAGAGCAGGGAGTAACACAAGACTTTGAGGATTCTTACTTTAAATTGTTTTTATTTACCCTTTTGTGGGCACTTGTACTTACCCTTAAGGCTTAAAACCTTGTCGCTTCAAGATGGCACGGCAAAATGATTTTTTAGCTGGCTGTATACTGCTGGATTGAAGGCAAGTCTTCAAACTTGTCCTTTCCCAGGGATTTCAAGTACTGGGTAAAGCTTGTGCACTTAGCAATAGCTAAGCTTTTTGATGTATAGTAATGCCTTATAACAGAGCTCCTTGGTTGTATGTGTGTAATTCGTCAACTTCTTTTTTTGAATGGTTTATCAGAGAGTACGCAGAAGACGCTGTCTCCTTGAATTTTGGATACAGTCTCAGAGAACTCTTGTGAAACTGAGATGCAGATAGTGTTAAAACTGCTGTCTTTGTCCCCCTAATTACAGGTCACCCTTCTGTTTTAAGCTGCTTTCTGTTTTGCTCCAATCTTTGTAAAAGTAAACACAAAATACTCAGTGGTGAAGCATGTCCCCAGAACATATCACTGGAAGAAGAGACAGTGTATGAACTGAGGGACATTACAAAGTGGCATAATTGTGTTCTCTGCTTTGCTTCCTGTTCGGCTCCTAACAATACCTAATATTTGGGCTGCTTTCTTTTGGCAGCTGAGCACTGTGCTGACATTTTGATGGCACTATTTATTGTAACCTCAAGGTCTCACTCCTGAGCGATAATGTTCAGCTCAGAGCCCATCACTGTACATGTGAAGTTAAGGTTATATTTTCCCATGTGCATCACTCTACACTTATCCACACTGAATTTAATTTACCATTCCATTGTCTAGTCACTCAATTTCATAAGGTCCTGTGATTCTTCACCACTTGCCCTCATCCTTACTGCCATGAATAAATTGGTATCATCTGCAAACTCGGTTGCTTCAGTGCTCAGCTACCTTTCCAGGTCAATTACAGGTATGGGAAGAGGAACAGATCCCAGTGCAGATCCCTGTGGTATTCCACAGGTAGGCTTCCTCCGCTATGCAGGTTTGACCATTTACCCCTAATTTCTGGTTATGTCTCTTAACCAGCCATGTTGCTGTGCAGAGACCTCTGTTTTGCCATGGGTGCTTAGTTTCTTTAAAAGCCTTTGGCGAAGTACTTGTTAAAAGCTTTTTTGAAATTGATTGACTGGATCACTGGTTTCACATGTTTGTTTGAGCTATTCAAAGAATTGGGTTAATTTTGTAAGACTTCACTTAATGAAAACTGAAATTTGATTCTTCTTAGACCCCACTTAGGGCCCACTTAGTCTTTTTGCTATTATAGTTTCTATTAACTTCGCTAGCGCATAGATGTCAGGTTTGCAGGTTGCCGTTCCCCTGGAGCTTCTCTGGAACCTGTATTAGAATTTGGCAGCACATCAGCCACATTGGAGACCTCGAGTAGCAAGGCGCTGTGGAGAGGGATGATCATTAGTTATTCAGCTACTCTCCCTTTTCAGTTTGCACTCTCAGGTGAATGCTGTCTAGTGCCAGCCATTCGTTACTTCATTCACAGAAAAATTTGGGGTTTTTTTTCCCCATACTTCTGTAACACCCACCATAACAGAGCTCCTTGTTCCTAATAGCATCGTAATAATGGTTTTAATAATAAATTAAAACCAGATCAGTTGTTAAAATCTGGATTTAAAAGATGCAAGTCTTCTGCTGTTATTTGCAAGTAATACACTATTATGTTTTGCTTTGATTTTGTATATTTTCATTTTCCGTACTGGTGTTTGAGAGAATGCAAACAGTTGAAGAAAGGGCAGGATTTCATTTACAGAGAATAAGATTTTTTAAATCCTGAAAATTTATGGTGTTGTTATTTCAGTTAAATAAATCTGAGATGTTATTTGAAACCATGGTCCTCTAGAAAGGAAGCAGTATTTTTAATTTGGCTATTTCTTTTTATTAAAAACGCATATGGCCTCTATCAGTAATTATCAATCTTAAATTACATTAGACAAATTTTAGCTCGTGGATAATAAATGTGCGACAGCACCATGTGTGGTTTCTGAGTGAAGCTTTTGTCATATTTCATTTTGGAGGAATATTCATTTGACATTCCTCATTACACAGCTCCCATTCAAAGCTGAATTTAAAAAAATGGCTGAAGGATACTTTTGGGGTCACAATCTGCCATTTCTTTGGGCAAAGCTGTGTCAGTGTTTGTATTATATATTCAGATTTTAGGGATTTGGAAATGGGTTTTAGTCACACTAGGCTTAAATTTCGAATCCATCTAGTTTCTGAGCTCTTTTAACTCCCTTAAGTGGGGTTCTCACTCCGCAAGGCACAAGAATACTGCGGGTGAAATCCTTGACAGCAGGTCCTTTTGCTTCTTGAAGCAAAGAGCAGTAAAGCTTCTCAGGTATCTGCGGAAGCGTAGCCATGATTTTACTGCAAAGCTCTGCTGAGGAAAGCTGCGCTCAGTCCGTGGAGGCAGAGCGAGAGATTGTTCTTGTGTTTTTATCTTACAGAAATGGGCTTTGTGGTCCTTTACAGAGTCCCATGTGATGGGAAAACTGGCAGCTGTGATCCTCCAACTTCACTCTACTCTGTGTTTCACATCCTGTGTGTCCTCAGTGGGAGAAATGACTGATTCCCTTTTTCTTCTGCCATGGGTGTTCAGGAGCATGAGGTCTGATTCATCACAGACACACCGCTCATTATGCTCGTATTGGAGGAATGAGAAAAGAGTGCCATTGTAACTGGGATTACAGCATTTTTCCAATTACGCTTAAAGACTTTGGCAATTGTAGGAAGAAACAGTTTTTGTATTGGCATGTTTTCTGTTTGTCAAGGTGATGAAAGTAGGTGAGGTGAGGAGAGAAAAAAGTGGGACAAAAATCACTAGGTAATGAGGTAAAATGAATTACGAATAATACATGGAACTAACATGATGGGCATTTAATTTGAACAGTTGGGCAGGCAAAGATTAAATGAAAATTTGCCTGTAGAACTGAGAACTGTGTATGTAGGACTTACATAGAACTGCTTGATAGTGATCTTGTTCCCGTTCTTTCACTTTTGTAAATTACTGTGGACAGAACACTGAAGTACCATCATAATTCCTCACCAGCACAAGGAAATACAGTGTAAAAGAATTGCCAAGAATTGCCGACTTTTTTAATGATAAGTACGTGCACTTTACAGAATTGCAGGCTTCAGGAAGACTTCCACACATCTCTCCCCACTGCATTTGTAATGTCTAGCGAAATCCTCTGATTTTTGCCTTCTGAAAGATCTCTTTGGCAAAAGTATCTTGGGAATATCAGAAACAGGGCAAGGAATAAGTTGGATATCAGCACTCCAATTTACTTGGACATTGGCCAGATCCTGCTGTCAGATTTTGTACTGAGGAAAAAAAACCCTCACAGGTCTGAAAACTTTGAGGCCTTTCATCTTAGGTTGTGCTTGCAGGCAGGATCACCTGCCAGGATTACGGAGACATGTTACACCCATGTTAAATCTAGTTCATTACAGGGATCTTGAGCATTGGTCTCCTAAGGACTAACATCTATATAAAAATAATTTGAAAAAGTGTAGGAGAAAAAACGTTTAACAAGAGGATTTTAAAAGTTTGCTTCAAACAAAATAGATATGGAAGAAGACACAAAGTACTTTTTCAAAAAAACCAACAGAAAAGTGGAGGTTTAACTGTGGATGATGAGGCATTATGTAGAAGATGTTCTGGTCTTTGAGGGGTTTCTGGGGATGTGCCAGGGACAGGCATGAGCTGTAGATTTGTGCATACCAGCAGCTCATGACAGCTGATTCAGTACTGGCATTGCCTTCTTTGTACATAGCACGTCCAACATAAGACTGTCTATACCCATACGTACTTTTTCACACCTGCATGGGGTTTCTCTAAGACAACAATGTTGATCTTCAGATCTGGTATCAGGCTTGATATTTTCTGGCCCCAAATTGGCCATTTGTACTTCCTTTCTAAGTATGTAATGCCAATGACTATAGCAAGAATAATGAAGCATTGTGGGTGGAAGTGCTGATGGAGTTTCTGCAGGGAATAAGAGACCTCAAGATAAACAGCAAAGTTTGGTCTATTTTCAGACCTCCTATGGAGAGAGCAGATACAGAATGCACAGATAAACTGGGAGTGACCATAAAATGATTTCAGTAGGTGACTTAAAATCCAGATAATTTAGGAAGGGAATTTGTTCTTAGTGTTTTTTCAGGGAGTTTGGGGAGGCACAGCTCATAGCCTATGTGATAGGAAGATTTGCAACCCAGTGATTAATTCACTCAGTTGTCTGTTGCCCTTCAAGGCCTGGCTGAAGTCTTTTGATGATTGGCCTCCTTTCCTCAAGCTCCCACTTCTTCAGCGCACAGCAGCAGGGCCAGCCTAGCTCGCAGCCAGCACACTTTCTTCTCCAGAAAGGCTTTTGGTGAGGAGGGTAACCAAGGCCAAGTTGTGTAAATTATTCTTCAGTCATAGTCTGCTCCCAGCTGTCCTCTTTCCTGGCAGCAAGGGAGCAGGCAGGGACTGCGTTGGGCACCAACCCAGAGGTAATGCAGAACAGTCATTGTGTGTGGGTTTAGTATATCCAGCTTTTCTGGATCCACCCTATTTGGCTGGATCTTTACAGCCTGCAGACAGTGCTGCTCCTGCTGTGGTGTGGAGCTGAACCCCACTGTGGTAGCTGACATGGCTTGATGGGTTTGTTGCCAAATGCACCATCATTTCACTGGTGACACTGAGAAGAATGTCTAAACTTCACTGGTGTAGGCACTGTCTCCTTAAAATGTTGACTGGAGGAACAACTAGCAGATTCCTCCTTTTTGCCTGTTTATTTTAGGTCTTAATAGACTTAAGTATTTCAGGACTCTGTAGTAAAATAAATGCCTGAGGGAGTCTGAAATGTTCACACATAACTAGGGCTGGCAGGAGAACAAGAATTCAATGTCATGAAAAATTTAGCAGGCTTGGCATTCGTCTTGATGAGGAACTAAACACAGTTCTTCAGAGATTTTAATGAAAAAAAAGAGGGAGAACAAGTTGCTCTGCTATTAGCTGCAGGCTCATTAGCTGGGGCACTCACCTGGAAGGTAGGAGACCCAGACGTAATCCTCTGGCCTGAATCGAGCAAAGCATTCAAGTGCCTTTTCTTTGGTTAGCTGCTGTCTCTGCCGCTTTGTCTCCCTTACATGACCCAAAAGTTGGGGATACCATCTGAGATGCCTCTTCAGTAGTAGGTGGGAATAAAGGTAGTTCTGGGTGCCTCCTTGTGTTGAAGAGTCTGCAGTGACTATGTGGTGAGTGGCTGTGGGACAGTCTATAGGAGCTGCCCAACTGTCTCTACTTAGACCATTGTTTTTTAAACATGTCTTGAGTTTGCTTTCGTGAAAAGTAAGCAATGACATTACCGGTATTACCTGTGTCTTTTTGTTATTCCATGTCCCAAAGTGCTGTAAATAATTTCTAAGTTTATTTTAGTATGCTAGTGTTTTACATTAAATGGCATAATTCATTAACTAGTGCTACAATCAACACACCAATGTGTTCTTGTCTTGATAATTTTTTAGTGGAATTTTAGTGGACTAAATTAATGAGTTTGTACCAGAAAAGGTGTCTGAAACTTTTTAACTGCGATGTGAGGCAAAATAAAAAGAGTGTCCATTAACTAAATAAAAGACTAAGGAAAGGTAAAAGGGAAGAAAGTAGAGGCCGAGATTTCCTTGGTTTTAAAAGGGAAGGCCAAGACGTTGGGAAGACTTGTCTCTAGGAGGTCACAGATGTAGGTGGCACTGCCTTGACTTCACATATTCTGTGCAGTTCTCAGGGGTTCGTTGCCTGCTGGCTTCGCAGCATTCGGTTCATAACCTTTGCAGGGGATAGGGGGCATGCAAGATAAAAATACGGTATTTTGCGAAGCAAACAGGAGAGAGAACATGCATTTCTGCCCTCAAACTGGCATCCTCGTAGGAGACGCCTGAAGTAAGAAAATAATTTGGTGCACTCTGTCCAGTAACTTTACATTCAACTCACATGACAGCCCCTCCTTCAAAGGCTGTTTTTTTGTTTTGTTTTTATGGATAACATCAATGAAGACTATTTTGAGCTGGGGATGGGGGGGGGAAGAGCTGAATGCATTTTAATCGAATAGATTCATGAAAAGAGACTGTAACCATAAAAACATCAAATAAAGCAGTTGTGTATTATTGTTTATAATGAATTGTTTTCTGCCTTTTCTGCTAATCAGGCATTTTCATAAATGCATTTTCCTTCCAAATGGATATGTTGTTATTCCCGTGGAGCAGCTGCAGTAACATATCGTATTGCATGTTAGGATTTTTTCTTTCAAATGGAATGATGCATGAGTCATTTATGCCTAAAACATAGTAAAACTTATTATGCCGTCGTTCATACCACATCTTCTAAAATAAATAGATCCAAAAAGACACTTGCAGTGAAAGTTGGAATCCTGAGAGTTTATATAGGCTGATGAATGTTATGGGCTGATGCATCATTTTTATTCAGAAGAAATTTGTGTATGGTTCTTAATATCACTGCCTGCTCACCTCAGCACACGGAATCTTAACATCAGTGTGGCAGAGGGCTTTGTATTAAACTGCATTGATTAGCAGCCTCCTCTAGTCCCAGGAGCTGACTTTGAAGTATCCTGTGATTTGTTTTCTGCTTGGGCATGTACAGATTCTGACCAAGAATTGACTTTGCAGGCTGTAATTGCTTCAGAAACATATAATGAATGGTAACTGCATCAGAAAACGTAATGAATGAGTATTTGGACCACTACCATACCTCAAAGATAAATACCAAATACTAACAAAACACCAAAAAAAGGCATCTTAGATAACTGAGCAAGAGAGCTAAGACTATTCCTTTGTCTTTATCTCTTTGTGTAGAAACCATGACATTTCAAGTGTAGGAGGCTAATTTAAGTTCTGTGTAGTAACAGCAACTGCATCAGAAAACTGCACGTGTGTTAGGCCATTAGCATGCCGAAGGACAAAATTGATGAAATGTGGGTAAACCTGATTTCAGTTCTGGGTTTCTTTTTTGCCCGTGCTTATAAATTGCATTCTGTAAGGTCTGATCCTTTCAGAAGGAGCATCTTTTAAGTGTTCCTGCGTAGTCTCTTCCTTACATAGTGCTGCGTTATCAAGCATCATATAAAATTAGTTATTTTGTGTTGATATGAATGCGGACCAAGTCAAGCCATTAGTTGGCTTTTTCAGGAGCTGCTCTCATAATTGGTTGCATTACATATTTTTATAACAGAGGCATTGTGTGAATACAAATGTAATCTTGGCCAAGAACCTGATAAAAAGTGTCTTTTTCAGAGGGGGGAAAAAACCTAGTCAAGTAGGAAATTGGTTAATGTCTTTTCTTATTGGTAAGTACTTTGGTAGGTGTTTTGGCAGTAGAGATTCACGAAGGTTGATGAGAGGGAGTGGATAGTCTTGGAAAGCACATGCCATAAAGTATATGGGGAATTTCAGTTTTACAGGACAGGGCTTCCAGACCAATTCCTCTAAATGGTTTCTGTGTAAGTAACTGGTTTTTGTCTGGCAGCTTTTACTGGTACTGAGGGGAGCATCTTGAAAATAGACTACTTCAACATTAATAATTTTTCAGGAACTCAGAGACTTGTAGAGCTTCTACTGGCAATCCTGCTGTTTAGCTGACGAGCAGTTGTTTCAGAGTTTGCAAAGCACTCAGACAACAATTTCCTTTCATCCCTTTTCAAAGAGATGGATAACCTCTGCCTGCCGGCAGATATGGATGGCCCAGCTGGCGTGTCCCTTGTCCCTGGACCAAGGCCCAAGGAGTCTGGAAGCAGCTTGGTAAAGAGGGTTTGTTACCCTTGGCTCCAATCAGGCGTAAACAAGTATTTTCTCTATTTTGGAATTTTCCTTATATGTATTTTGGCCCTGTCTTTTGGACCTTTTCTATTTTCTTTGAGATAAAAGCTCTGGTGTGGTTTACTTTACTTCGGTTTTTACTATTCTGAAGTGGTCGAGTTGGCAAAGAAATAAAGATTACGGTATTACTGCTGGATTTTATAGCTAATATTTCATGAAACTTTATTAGAACCCCCTTTTGTTCGTTAGCTCCTAACTTTATGAAAAGCACTTTTCGACTGAAATTTTCTGTGTTTAGTCTTAGGCCAAAGGTATTTTTTTACCCCCATTCAGCGTTTTCTGACCTACCTAAGCTAATGTGAGTGGTTTGTATATTTTTTTAAGACCTGTTAAGTCTGTATTCTTTTGAACTTGAATGGATAACCCTATTTAAAATTTGTGGCTTTAAATTGTGTACATATTGCTAGAGCACTTATCCAGTCCTGCTAAGTGTAAACACAGATAAAATGTTAAAAAATTAAAAGCTATCAGATAAAGGGCTTATATAACTAGTCAAAATATATTCTGTTTTAGATAGCAATAATTTCGTACAGTGGAAGAGTGACTAAAAATATGCAACTTTGTAACACTTCACAAAATTTTCTCATCAGCTAATACATTATTGCTTATATATTCAGGCAAAAATAAGGGACTTTGTGGGGTTTTTGTTTAATGCTGAATTTCCAGAGACACCTGAATAAAGAGTCCAGCTTCCTCTCAGTTCTCAGTACCCTATAGTTTTTATTGTTCTTGGTTTTCTAAATAAGTCCTCAACAAGATTAGGCTTTGTCAAAAATCTGGCCCCAAAATGCCACCTCTGGCCCATTTCAACACTGCTGCCTTAGCGGCTTTGGTTGCGAGCTGACTTCAGTGATCATGCAGTGGGTTTTCATTTAAGCTTTCCAGCTTCTTGCCTGTGGTGGTCTATTTGTTTCTAAAGTAGAAACATTTTCTCCACATGGGCAAAACTGATAAGTTCTCTTCCAGCAGAGAAATAAATTACATACTAGGTGTAATGAGACATCAATGTCCAGTAAATGTCCCGTTGCTTGTGCGAGTGGTACTGTGTGAGACAACAGTCAATAATTTTCTGGTAATTCTCTAATTCCTCCCTTCTCCAAAATTCCTTTGTTAAGGAGTTATATTTAATGTAGCAGAAAAAAAGCCCTAACAAGAAATAAAACTTGAAAGTGCTGCAGGAAGGGAAGGGCTTTTGAAAATGAAGCAACAAGGAGCTAACAGAAATATCTGTTTCAGTGGTGTTACCTTCCGGCCCTTCAAGACTTCACCACTGGTTAGGTAAGTTTGATGTTTCATTGGCAGGGCTGCTTTCTCCTTTCTCATTGCTAAATGTGCGCTTTCGTAGGCACGGCGTGATTCTTTCGTGTTATGGGAAATTTTATTGGTTTGCCTCCGCTTATTGGGAGAAGGCAGGGAGCAGCAGCACGATGTTTTAGTGCCCGTGGAAGGCTCTGGCAGTAGTGCTGCTCATTCTGATGGCTGCTCGACATTGAGCTGGTCCCTGCAGAGCCGTGCTGGGAGGCACACGGAGCTCGTGGGGGAGCATGTGCCAGCGTCTGGGGCAGCCTGCAATCAGAAGCTGGTGAAGATGGCAACAGTCATTGTATCCTTCCTTCTCCTCCTTCTCTTCCTCTTCTTTTGCAATGCCGCAGCCCTGGTCTTTTGAAATAGCTATGATCCAAAAAATGCAGCTCACAGGGTTATAAATAACCACACTAAAAGAACGAATTGGTTAGAGCATGGTGCTAACCGCGCCAAGGTCACGGGTTTGATCCCCATATGGGCCCTTCGCTTGAGCTGGACTTGGTGATCCTTGTGGGTTCCTTCCAACTCAGAATATTCTATGATTCTTGTGAATTATAAGAAATAAGATTTTTTTTGTAAGTAAGGTTTATAGCATACTTTTTCAGCAGTTTGTTGCTCTTTGTTCACATCTATCAAAATCTCTTTAAATTGCTATGTTTCCTTCTGAGAAAACAAGTCATATTCTGTGGTCTGCAAGCATAAGCAATTTGATGTCATTAAGAGCTTCTCTGGATGCTTTTTTTCAAAGATGTTGTTCCCTTTATGGCAGACTGCAAGGCAGTGGCCACACCGGTAGCAAAAGTAGGCAAAACTGGTATCCCTGTCATTGCTTAGACTGCTTTTCTCATGTAGGACCCAGTAGAATTACGAAAACCAAATTTAGTTAATTAGTATTTTATTTCATTCCTCTTTAGACTGCTTCTTACAGGGGTGGGAGGAATGAGGGTGGGAAATTACCTGATTCTGAAAACTGAATGATTTGTGAATCATTCTCAGAAGGTTTATTTCCTCTTTAAGAAGCCTCTCTCCCACTCCCTTCCGAAAAAACCTTCAAGTTGTCTTGTGCTCTTCAAGATGCATTTCCTGTCCTATTCCAAAGAGACATTTTCTGCCCACCTTAATTTAGCCCAAAGCAACTGTGAAAATACAAAGTGCATTGACTACCACTGAGTCATGTTGGAAGAATGATAAACCAGATGTGACATGGCTCAATCCATTTCACCTCTAATAATAAAAAGTCATGGATAGGAAGAACAAAGAAGCATTTCTTCAAAGGTTACTTTTATAGGTGATTACTCTTTATGAATTGCCATCTGAAAGAGTATCAGCATCCAGAAAAAATTACAGTCTTTTACAAAGGTCAGGATTGAGAGTGGAAACTTGGTAAACACTTCAGCGTCATTGCTGAGTGAATATAAGACAGACTGAGAGCGGCTATCCTTCCTACATTGACTATAGTGTATGCCAGCTGCTCCATTTCTGATGCTTGGTTCCATTTCTGGAACTGCAGAAAAAACCCCAAAACCTGGCGGGGTTTTTTCCTGGTTTTAGCTTGTGTCTGTGATGTGTTTATAGTTTGGGTTTTTTGAACGTGAAAATCCTGGCAGGTTTCTGAGAAGGGCTGGTTTCGTTCTTACAGCGCTGCGTGACGCTTAGTTTGTTTTGCGTGTGAATTGATGAATAGGGAGGAGAGAGAATGACTGGCTGCACGTTCCCACTACCCAAGAGATCTCTCCTGCCCTTTCCCCGCCCCGTGTAGTGGTCAGTGAAGCAGCAGGCTCAGGCAGATGTGCCCAGCCGTGTAGGGCTCTGAGTGAGGCAGAAGTGGTTGGCCATGCACGGGTGCCTTTTGCACTGCACAGGTGCACAGCCGTGCGTGTGTGCCTGCGTGTAGAGCGACCGTGCACCTCTGCAGCTTGGCTGCACTCGAGCAGGCACCAACTTCTGTGGTAGGAAAGGGCCAGGTCTGTGGCCCAGTTACACAGCACCCAGATGGGGACCCCAGCAGCTTCCCTGCGTGCACAGTCCGAGTGCTACGCGCCCTTGGAGACCTTCTGGCTGTGATGCTCAAGCTACTGTGTGCCGGCTGCCAGGGCTTGCGAGTTGGTTGCAAGTGCTGCTTGGCAGGGCCAAAACTGCGAGTGTGCAACTTGTACAGCTGGGTTGGTGGTTGAGCTGGTGTCTCCTTGTCCTGGCTGTGCTGTATGAGACTCCCATCACAAGGCAGAGGAGTCTGAATCCCAGCAGATGCTCTAAATGGAGAGGTGACATTTTCATGTGAGAACTTCTACGTCTCAAGTGAAGATCGGAGTTAATCGGAATATTTTGCAATCTGGCGTTGATTTCAGCTTGCTTCTGTCCAAAACTGCACCCCCACCCCCCCCAAAAAAGAGGAATGTTTTTCTAAAAATACAGAAACCTATCACTTAAAATGCTTTTCTGAGTAGAAGAGTGAATATTTTCACTCTTCTGGAAATAGCTCTCTGTTTCCTTCCAGTATTTTTTGCATGCCCACTTTTAATTAATATTGGGGGAAATAAAGTGAAAGATTCAGTTGAGTTGAGCAGAATAGCTCCTAAAAAGTAAAACCTGGATGCTAGAGATGCTTGAGGTTTTAGTTCAGCTTAAGGACTTTTTGCCTTGGTGAGTGGACCTTTGCTCTGCACCTGGCTCTGAATTTATAAGGTGATTTCTTTTGAAAATAAGAATAGTAAAAAATTTTTTTAAAAAAGAAGTAAGAGCTATGCACTTCAGCTAGGATGCTCTGTCAGTTAAGGCTCAGATTCTGCAATTTCTTTACAGACAAAACTCCCATTTAAAGCAAAGATGAGCACTGCCTGAACTCAGGATTGAAGAAGGAGCTGTTATGGTCATGCAGTCTGACCCCTGTAAGAACAGGGCACTCCTTTTCATTTAACAATCTGCTGAGCAGCAGCTGTTAACTTTTTGAAACAACCAAAATGCTTCAAAACATAAAATGTTTGCTTCAGAAATGAGTGTCAGTTCTAAGGCATAACCATTTTTCTTAAGAAATCTTTCTCTTTTTTAGAAGATAATTACCAGTTTTATATTACAGACTCTGGTTATTATACTACACTTCCAAGAGGAAAAAAAAAAACAAATTACAATATTTCAGGCCAGTATTTCTCTTGCTTTCTAATGGATTACTTTTGTTTTTCAAAGCAATGTCTTCTGATTATAGTCTTGCAAAGTTTTAACTTTCACAGTCCACAGAAGTAGTTGCAACTTTGTGAGTTAGAATACGTGTCAACATAATACGTTTGTTTTGTTTAGAAGTACTAACTTTTTGAGGAAATCTAGGAAAAGTAGATGTCGTTTGTGTTTAAAGTTTGTGTCTGACATGAAGGCACAGTTCATCAGGACTCAGAAGGATTTGAAACTTCAAAAGTACACCTCCCAGTTCATGGGTAAAAGGGTCATTATCCATTATGCTTACAAATAAAGCAAAACACAAACAAATGGAAAATCCACAGTAGATCACAAGCATCATTGCTATGCATTTGAAAGCATTTATTTTTACAAGAGTTCTTGGCATGTAGTTTCTTCTCACTGCAGTGTTTTTCACTATAGATGGATTTATACAGTCTTATTTATATATGTGAATATATTTGGAAGACTGTCTATGCATGTATTTCCTTGGGGAGATCTTCACAGTAGCTACAGTGGTCGACTCTGGTATAAGTAGATAAAGAGAGCTCTGTTGGTTATAAATAAATGTTCTTTGTGTGCTATGCAAGAGCACTTTTCGGTAGTTCCATTTGCATGTAGAGTATTAATTAAGAGATAACTGTCACTGCAGGTTGGCTGCAGAAGGCTGCAGGATCCAGCAGAGAGATAAATGCCAATGCCAAGTCATACAGGTTGGAGAACATACAGGAAGTCCATAATGAAAAATTAGTTTAAAATTAAAACTCACTTATTACTAACTTACTGTGTTATATGCAGAGATGAAGAGGTCCAAAATACAGTCGTTATGGGTTGTACATACCAGGTGGTGGGGATTGGGGTTTTTTAGGGGCTTTTTTGGGTCAATCTACATGCGATACACTGGAAATTGAAATTTTGGGATGCGATCAGTAAACTTGTTAGGAGGGTATAGGTGCCCTTTTTAACAAGAGTGTGTACAGCTTTCAGCGCGCTGGGAAGTCCTGGAACAGATTGCAAAGAGTCATCTCAGCTTGATTCAGAAGGCTTCTAAGTGTCCTTCATGTTTGAAAGTGTTTTGGTTTCTAATTAATTTAGCCAGAAGACACGTTATTTCTGACCTTCAAAAACCACTCCCTGTGTCATCCAAGTTTTAAAAGATCCTTAAAGTGTTTTATTAAAGAAGCCAAACAAAAATGAAAACAAAAACCCAGCAACCTGCCTTGTCCTGTTCTGACCAGCAAAATACAAAGTAGAGATATATAGCTGTTCTTAGTGATCCATTATATGTATAACATGTTTTTCCACAGTATGGGGTATGGTTTTGGGTTTATATGACATAATAGTGCCATTTAATATAACATGAAATCTTCATTTCCATGAACTCACCAGCAAAAATCCCATTAATTTCACTAAATAGATATCTCTTTGCAATTTGTAATTTAATACCATTTTCTTACTGACAATGAAGTCAGTAAGAATCTCTTTACCACTTCAAAATAAGGCTCTCCTTCTGTGTGTTTGAGATGCAGATAGAGGAATTTTTTCTTTAGTCTCAGTGACAAGGGCTGCCAACGCTGTGAAAAGAAAAATGCACTGTTCTGCCATAGCCTAAACAGAGCTGTCTACTGTTGTATTGCTTTAAGCAGCCATCAGAAGTTGTACATAAGTTAGGTATAGGATTTATGCAACCTGATTGAGATGAAAATAATGGACCTTCAAATTTTTATAGTGAAATTACTTTTTCGAAGTATGTAACTTGCAATGCATCTTATGGATGCAAACTGATAATGCCAGGTTTTTTGGGACAATCTAGATATATGAACAAGAGTTCTGCATTAAAGAAATTCATGAAGCAATGAAAACTACACATTTTTAAGGTCGTATTTCAGCTCAGGAAGGTTTTTGTTGCGTCATGAATTATAGTCAGAAAAATATGATTTATAATCACAATAGAAAATAAACAAGGTTTTTTTCTTCATAGAGTCATTGCTGGCAAAATCTCTCTGATTTAAGAGTGTGAATCTGGTGGGAAGATTTTATAAGTGCATGAGTTTTAGGACTCCTCAGAAACTCTGGGTCATCTATTTCAGCCTGTCCACCCTGCAATGGCAGGAGATCATTACTACTGCTTCTCTCCCATCCCACTTTTTTCCTAAAGACCATGTTCCAAAAGTGTCTAATACTATTTTCTCTAAAATACATCTAGTGGAGATGCAGTTGATCCAGGCACTCGTTGTTGAAGCAAAGTGCTTCTCCAGCATGTGATGACCTATAAAGGATGAAAGCTGAGCAGTTGTTGGGTTTATTCTTTGCAACACCATGTAAATAAGCTTAAATGCTGGAAATAGCTTTGTTTGTTTGTTTTGTGGGGTTTTGTGGTTTTTTTAGGGGAAGGCAACTTGTACATAACTGTAAACTGTGGGTTGTGGCCAGGTAGAAGTGCCTGAGGCTCTGGGGTTGAAGGCACAGCTCTGCCCTGCTCTGCCCCCAGTCCTTCCCACGCTCTGCAGCAGCCCCACTCCGCTTCCCTGCTCTCGTACCCGTGGTGTTAGGCAACACCAGTTGACAGAGGCACAGCCTTAAACTCAGTTAAGCTTTAATGTAGTTAAATACAGAAATTCCTGTGCATTGCTACCAGTCCATCGTTGCAGTCTTCCCCACTGTTTATTTGCTATCTTTTTATGGGTTGCACTTACCATACTTGTTCCTTTGAGCTTTTCCATATGTGACATCAGTTCTGCTTCCAACTTTTAATTTGTGCCATCTTTTAGATCAGTGCTGATCATGGCAGAGAGCACTGCAATTTTTGTTTTAACATAATTACCTTGTACGTATGTATTTAATGTATCCGTTATTAGCTCAGGTGTATTTCTTTTTTAGGTTCTTCTTACAACCTATTTTCTTTGTGTTTTGCTTTCTTTGGGGACTCATAGCCTTAGCAAATGTATTCACCTCCTCGCATATTGCTATACTGAATCTGTTCTTACTGGAGTTTGCCTATATTTTGCATTTTCATGTAAGATAATTTTTTTTTGGAGTACGTAAAGATTATTTAAAGTCATATCTTTTCAATTATGAGAATGCCAACAAATTAAAGTGTGTTTTTCCTCATCACTGACCTAAAACATGAGATTTAAATGCTCTTAAGTCCAGTATATTTGCCTGTGAAATATAGCTTACTGTTGAATCAAGTGCACACATTAAAAACAAGAACTTTTGCTTTTTTAAAATACGGGCAAGAAAGTCAAAGCAGAACAGCCGAATGTTTTGCTAGGTGGATACCAAAAGAAGCAGACCAGGGAGAAGATCAAAGGGTGTATTCTTGTGGGTTTTCTTAGTATGAAATATTCTTAGTGATGTATGCCTCTAAACTGTATGGAAAAAGTGTTGTAATCAATCTAATTGGCTTTTGTCTTACTTAATGATTTTTATGATTTATAGATGAGTTCGTTAAGACTTCAATAAGAGATATCGCCAAATATTTTTAAATGCCTTTCCTTCTGTGTAAAAAAAGAATCGGAAAGGAATATGCACATCATTTACGATTCCTCTAGAAAGTGTGTTAAGTTTTTTTTTTCTTAATGTGTAGCTTATTCTATAAATGGCAGATATCTCTCTTTTTTTCCTCTTATATAAATGATAGCTATCTCTCTTTTCACTTGGAATCAAAGAGGAGCTCACTGCAAAAATCTGCCAGTGCTGGATGAAGTTGTACAGAAATACGTGTCCCAGCTGGTTGGCCTAGGGTTCTTCTGAAAAATTGGCTCATAATGTAGCTGGCTCCCTTTTCTCTGCAGACCATGTAACTCTGTGACAAGAAAGCAACAAAAGGAGGGCTAAGGAGAATAGCCATCCTTCATTGGATGAAGGGGGAAAATACAGTGACAAAGGATGAGGAAGACTCTGAGGTAACTTAATGCCTTCTTTGCCTCAGTGTTTTAATAGTAAGACCAGTTGTCCTTAAGGTCCCCAGCCCCCTGAGCTGGAAGAGAGGGATAGGGAGCAGAATGAAGCCCCTGTAATCCAAGAAGAAATAGTTAATGACCTGCTATGCAACTTAGGCACCCATAAGTCTATGGGTATCAACCCAAGGGTACTGAGGGAGCTGGCAGAAGAGCTCACTGAGCCACTTTCAATCATTTACCAGCAGCCGTGGATGTCCCAGGTGACTGGAAGTTGGCAAATGTGATGCTCATCTACAGGAAGGGCCAGAAGGAGGATCCAGGGAACTACAGACCTGTCAGCCTGACCTCAGTGCCGGGGAAGG
>VZTA01011451.1:0-63452 GCA_013398855.1 Mohoua ochrocephala
TTTGTTACTCAGTCAAATATTTAGCAAAGAGATCAAAATAAGTCTACAGCTGTCTATCAACGATGTTGAAAATACAACAAACAAGACAATCTAACTCAGCAGGTAAGTCAGGCTTCTTGGAATCACACAAAGCAACATAAGGAATGTGTTTGTGTCTTGTTATTGCTATGTTCTAAAGGCGCTGGGTAGCTCAGGGCATTTAGCATACAGGTAATTTCCTGACACTTATTGAATTGCAGGTGACAGAATCCTGCTGCAGAATGGGAAAAGGAAGTAGCTACTAAGAGAGTAAGGGTGTATCTTTATTTAATAACCAAAGAATTAACCAGGGCTTCTTGGTAGATGGGTCAAGATGGAAATCTAAGCAAGACGGGGATTTAATATCTTCAGCTTGGAGTGAAACACACTATTTCACCCAGTGCAATTTTATACACACTTCCTTTTTTAAAGCATTGGTAGTTAATATTTGCATTTAGTATTTTCCTCTGAAAAGCTTTTAATCTCCTTTTTAAAGAATTCAGCAGAAGCTTTTGTTAGATGTTTCAAAGACTGAAAACTTGATCAGACCATGTTAAGTAAAGACAAAGCATATGCAGATCAGCTAAGTAACAAAAGCCACAAATTTCATGGAAAGATGACATTAAGATAACTGAACAGTAGTTACCCTCAGTCTTTTTGACTTTTTCTTCTGCAACCCTCTGAGTGGTTATCTCCACTTTTTCATCGACCGGTTTCTTGACCACTGCAAGTAATTCAGATAGATTTATTGTTTGAGTAATCTTGCAGATTGTTTTCCGGACACAAACCAGATAGAGCTGGCCCTTTTTTTTTTGTTTAGGATGTTAAAAACCTTGTGCATCCTGTGCACTGTTCAGCCAATGGTTTACTGGTGGTGGCAATGAGGCCCACCCTACCCTGAGAGATATGAAGTGACCTAAATGGAGAACACTTCCCAAAAGGGCAGCATTTAATGGCTTAAAAGTTACACCCATGCCCAAGGCTAATATACAGGGAGAAGAAAGGATAACTGAAGCTCAGTTTGATTTTACCATCAAATCTTGTTTTGATTCAACCACAATTGAGCAGAGAGCTCAGAAATGTGAGGTGGGAGGAGAGAAAGGGTTGCCATGACCCTTGCTCATTTTGCTGTCCAAAATAAAGAGAATTTTCTTCTTTCCAAGGAAATGTGAATAATCAGCACCATTCAGCTTGAAGAAGATGCATAAGAGATCTTAATCGGCATGTTCCTGTTAGTTTTGTGGGAAAGTCATACCTTTTTGAACAGTTACTTCCTTCTTTTCCTTCTTTTCAGCTGTAATTGCTGGTGGTTTTCGCTGAGGCACAGGTTTCTTAGGAACTTCAGTCACTGAAAAAACAGTAACATCACTTAGTGATAAAAAATATGTTGCCTAAAGACTCTGTAGACAGAAAGTTATTAGTTATGCCATTATAATTTTCTGAATTTTAAAAACCCACAGAGAGTTTTGGAGATCCAATTGTTGAAGTAAAATGTTTTGTTTATTTTCAAGTTTCATATTTTCTCATCAGAGCCAAATTCTGTTCCTAGAGGCATACATGTTACTAATCCCCAGGACAGTTATAGCATGCAAGAAATTGCAAAATATAGCCATTTACATCAATCAATAAATGTGTGAAACATTTAAGTAAATCAAGTTCATCTAGAACACATGAAAATGATAGAAGAAATATCCAAAAAACTGAAAATGACACATATCCTACTACTACTAACACATATTAGGTTTTAAAGACCTGCAAAGTTCATTGGCAATGAATTTCTAATGTATCCATTCCTATCTGCATCCATACCTTGTGATATCTTGTGTTATCATCAAGTGTCACGTAAAATTTGTCAGCATATTATGGTTCCAGATATTTAAAAAAAAACAAAACCAAAAAAAAATGCTGCCTAGTTCAAAATGTTGGGGTCTTAATAATAAATATGAGACATGAGAAGAAATAAAATGACATCATTCAAATACCTTCTTCATGAATTATTCTTTTTTCTTCGTAAGTCACTTCTCTTTTCTCATAAGCTTCTTCCCATTCCTCTTCCCCTTCATCATAGCCCTCTTCCTTGACGTAATAGTCATGGTCTTCGCCATAATCTTCTTCCCATTCTTCATAAATTTCTCTGGGCATTTCATGTATTTTCTTTTCTTCATGTATCTCCTCTCTCCTTGTCATGGATGTTACTTTGATCTCTTTGGTCTTCTCTGGTAGCACCGCAGGAACTTAAAATAAATATATTGATTATTCATATTATAGTTTGGAATTTGCAAGGCGTATTGGATGTTCACATTTAATGAAATTATTTCACCCTCACTGATGGTTTAAAGAAGGGACTATTCTTTAAGCAGTCACAATCAGCTTGAATTTTAAATGCATGTTTTTAATATAAAGACAGAAATCAAACAATTGTGATAGATTAAAGTTATTTCAAAACAAAACACCTTGTTTCCACAAGGTAATTTTACTCTTTTTTAAAAAGTCTTCAAAAAAAAGGAAGAAGTTACCTTTAGGTGGTGGGACTTCTTCAGGACCTTTTTTAACCACCTTTTGGGGGACTTTCTTTAAGGCAACCATTCTCTCTGCTTAAAAATAATAGATTAAAAAATTTAAATTAAAAACCATTAAGAACCCCTAAAAAGCCAAACAAACAAAAATCCAAAACCCAGCTGTCATAACGAAACATGAACACACTATTCAAATACTGTAAGGACATTTACCTGGCTTTTTCTCCTCTGGAGGTGGAACAAGAGGCAGAAGAATGGGAATAGGGGCAGCTTGTAGGAAAAAGGAAATATTTAGAACAAAATGTAAGTTTGATATTTCCTTGTAAATGAAGAAAAATCCTGGTTTGGGAAAATAGATTATATGATTTTATTGCAGCTGCAGAATAAAAGCAAACATGGTGCTTATTCTGACAGTTTACAGCAGCTGAATAAATATATTTTGAGTGGGAATACCCAGTCTACCTTTATTTGAACCCTAAATGTCCTCAGCTTTATTTTCATTGCTGCCATCACGCTCCTATCTTTGCTGATGGTAATTCATCTAAATATCAAATCTTTCCCCTCCTGCTGCCACTGCAAGCATTTACCAAATTATCCTGGAAATACACCCAAGGAGTTTAAACTGCTGAGGTTCATAGTAAGCTACTGGGTGTAACAGAAGTATAAATACTGTTTGTAGTCTGTAGTCCAAAAACAGAGTCTGGGGAGAGACCATTTGCCGTAGACATGAAATCCAATGTATGGCTTTAAAAGAATATTTTTTAAAGGCAGTAATTCAGACAGCTTGTTTGAAAGATATTTTTGTGGCAAAAAGAAGAGGTGAAAATTAAAAAAAAATAATCAGCGAGGAAGATGGAAATAAAAGGAGGATCAAATGAACAACAGATGGAGGAAAACATGATGGAAAGGGCTCTTTTTTTAAGAGAATTAAATTAATTCCTACCACTACCTGTGTAGAGTTTTCAACTTCCACACAGCAAAGAAGCCTATCCAAGTCAAGTATTGCTCACAGGGACAATTAACTAGATCTTATCACTGAGCTAAGATTTTTCTCAGAGTTTCCCACTGGCCTTCTCCTTCAGTGCAGATATGGAACAAGTATGGTTTGTTACCCTACCTTCAGCTGGTTTTTGAGGTGGAACTGCAACCTTGGCATCAGGAACATCTAGAAAATCAAAATGTTTAATTGACTTAATAAATCCTAATAATAAAAAATTCAGTACGGTCTCCTCAAGAATAGTAGTTGATGGTGCTTTAGTCTTTCTTTTTGTAACATACAAAGATTGTAGCTTGCTCCTCAACTGTACGCTAGCCAACCAATAGATAACTAATTGCATTAACCTTTGCGTCTGGCCAGACCATACAATGTTATGTTTTATTTCTAAATAATTCTTCCAACATTTGGAGTAGGCTCTTAAGAACATTCAAAAAAGAAGACCACTACATACCATAAGGAGATGATTGTTACCTATTTCGCCTCCTTGGTTATTTTTTTTCAGTTGCACAGAGAAGATCCTATCTATTAATTGGTACAACTTCATTGTTCTATTCCTTAGTAATTCAAACAAAAATAAACTTGTGTGTTTAGGAGAATGTGGCATTCCATGTTGTACAGAATAGGGTCTCTATTAATGTCACCGATTAGGGATCCATCTCAGTATTCATTGCTGCTATTTATGAGAATAATAGTTCCCCATGGCTGTGGATGAGGAATATTTTTTCAGGATGTAGGTTATACTTACTCTAACCAGGAAAAAAAGATTTGAAAGTAACAAAAAAGCAGAGCAATTCATTAATTCTATGACTGAATATAGACATGATCTTGTGCCAGTCTTGCTTGAGAACTTTACCTGGTGGTTTCAACTCCAATTTGATTTCTGCAAAGGAATATTAGATTTCTTTTAGGACTATTGATTTTTCCAGAATCATGTTTCAAACAAACAAATTGACGCGTAGCTGTGATCACAAATTTGTTTAGAAAATTCGCTAACCTTTGGTTACCAGATAGAGCTCTGCAGTGCTTCTTGCTTCTCCTCTTGGTTCAAGACGAGCAATTACAGAATACACACCTGCAGCAGCCAAGAATGTTGATATTTATATGCTTTTATCATTTAAAACCAGACAAAAAAATCAGATAAAAAATGGCACTAGCACAAATGTTCCATGCATTTTTACCTTCATCTTCTGCGTTGACGTTGTGAATAGTCATATAATGACAACGACCTTCGCTTCTGAAGCTGTACTTGGGACTCTCTCTCAGTTCGGTGGGGCCTTTATACCATGTCACAACTGCGTCATCGAAAGACACCTCGCACTCGAAGGTCGCGGACTGGTGTTCACTCACAACGATGTTCTGTATGCTCTTCGTGAACTGAATTGGTTCCGCTGTTTTGAGAAACAAAAAATACACCAATTTACTTTATCTGAATCCTTCTCCTTGGTGTCATCAAAATAGCTAAATTTTAATGAGATAATAGCAACAGATCTTGGAAAATTAGAGTAAGAAAAAGGGATTCCATCTTCTATGAAGTTTTATGTATAAGAATGAAGATTTGAAGACAAAAGAGTACAACTATAACAAGATTGCTGTGCAGATACATTTTGTAAGAGAAGCCATTAAGGAAGCTAAAGATAAAGAATAATTAAGAGAAAGCCCAAGGAAAATATAAGAGTCTCAAAGAAAATAGAAGCTAGTGCAACTCAGATTGTTTGTGGGCTAAAGGACATTATTAATCATGGTTTAGTCAAGAATGCTAAGTTAAACAAGTATGTCACATATTGTTCAAAGAGAAAGGACGGTAAAGTTTCTTATTTAGTCCATTTCCAAGTTTGGGAATCTGTCTTTCAGAAATACCTTTTATTTTCATTTGTTCTGCTAATGAAACCTCCAGAAACAGTCTGTCACTATTGTAATAAAGAGATTCTATATCTTTACAAACCTTCAATGGCCAGATCTGCCGTTGTTTCTAGACTGTCAAGCTTGCAGGTATACTGTCCCTCGTCTTCTGTTCTAACGTCCTTGATGATGAGTTTGTGCACTTTGTCAGAGACTTGTGTTGAATATCTCCCTCCTATCTTAATAGGTCTCCCATTTCTATACCACTGAGACTTGGCATTTGGGATAGAGAACTGACAAGTCAGTGTGCATGTTTTTCCTTCCTTGAAAGTAGTGTCATGAAGATGCCGCTCAACTGCAGGTTCTATTAGCATGTTAAAACACACATTTTAACAGAGATCAGAGAGTGGAATAAATAAAGTGTAAACTAATTCAGATATATACTTCAGAAGGACACTTACCAATCACAGTTAGCTTGGCACTGGCAATATGTGGTCCGCACACTATTCTGAAATTTCCCTGATCTTCAGGCTGGCAGTTTCTAATTCTCAGTATGTGGCGATCACCTTCAATTCTAATTTCATATTTGTCACTGGAGTCCAGTTTCTGGGTTCCCTTGTACCACGAAAGTTTAATTTCTGGATAGTTAATCTTAATCTCACATTCAAAGATAGCATCCTCATCTGCTAAAACCGTCTGATTTTCAATGTCTCTGATCAGAGTAATAGGCTGGAAAATATTAGTTTAAGTTAATTTCAAGTTCCCTGCTATGAGTTTGAATATTTCATAAATCAATCCAAAAATGTTTTACCTCTGTTTGTGTGAGTCGTTGCTGAATAAAAGCTACAAGTTCATCAAACTCCTGATCTTCCCTTTGAGCTTTTTCTGTGAGCTCAATTTCCTATAAAAATGCAGAATATACTCAAAGATTAAAGGATACCAAATGTCAAGCTGTCATGTTTATCCAACACAGAATTCATTCCTACGTCAAACTTTATGTAACTGTACTGTAACTAGCGTATCTTCCCATTCTAACAATTGCAGTCAAGTTACGAAGGCAGAACCTCCTTAGCCAGAAGGCCCATTTGTTCTTGGATTTGAGCATGCAAGAAATTGAGAACTGCCAGCAAAAGATCTAAAGAGAAACCAGAAATTCAGGCACACATCATAGCTTCAGACTGTGGCCACCGTGTCTGTTCAAGGGAAACACATTACTCCTAAGAGAGCCAATGCTGCAGTCACACTGTATCTTACCAATCTATGGCTTTCTTCTGCTTGGGTTTGCTTTAGTAACTCAAAGGCTTGCAGGAGGCCACGGAAATCTGTAATTCCGTACATGCGAGCATATTTCTCGTATTCTTTGGGATCTACGTTTTTGAGAAGTTCCAAGATATCAATAGGTTGCTCTTCCTCTTCTTTTGTTTTTGTTGGAGTGCTAATCAAATCAATAACAGAAGTTAACTATACAGCATTTCATTCCCAGAAAGCTGTTTAATGAAATATTGAATCAGCTTAGAGCTGCCCTGTGCAGTAGAATCCTTTAGCTTAGTCTACTCAGGGGCTTTTATTTTTAGTACGGTTATTCCTATTTAATGAATATTTTAAAATTATATCTTGTTCTGAGTTGTATAAGAAAAAAAGTTTCTTCTGTGTTGATTGCAAATTAATCTATCAAAACTTTCAATATACCTTTTTAGTTTTGCCCTGAAATCCCCTTCAACAACTTCTTTCTTTCTTTCTTCAACTTGCAGGTTTACACTCCTCTCAATTTCACCATGTTGGTTAAAAGCTACACATTTGTACATGCCAGAATCAGTTTTTATTGTGTCCTTTATTTCTAGTTTGGCTTCATCTCCTCTCTGCTGGATTATAATGCGGCCTCCCTGGTTGAGTTGCCTCCATTTTCCCTTCATCCACTTAACATTTGGAATTGGATCTCCTCCAACTTTTGCAATAAATGTTGCAACGGTCTCTGCAGAAAGATGCAAATGAGGAAGCTAAGTCTTTCCAGTTGTTTAGGACAATGGGATACCATCTCAAACAAAAGGTGTGGGCAAATAGAAGACAATGTACTGTTTTGAAAAGAGTTCTTACTTTCCATGACTTTGATGCTCTGAGGCTCTGACACAAAATAAAGTTTGCCTTCCACTTCTGCTTTCTTAGCTGCTGGAGCAGCTGCTGGTTTTTCTAAAAAAACAGAGTCAGACAGTTATAACAGATGGCTCCACGTAATAGTTTATGTTCATGGGTGATGATGCTTCTGCAGGAATTGTAAAAAATAAATTAATTCCCGAGATGCAACAACATACTATGCAAGAGGTTAAAATGCAAAATACTTTAATATTGTTTTAACCAGCTTGTAGTTTGCTTTCCAGGTGAAACTGTCCACAATGGGCCATATCGTGCTGTTCATTTACTTCAGTCAGGCCATTTATACTCTCCATGCAAGTCCATAGATGGATATGCAAATAAAAAGCCTCATTTTCTAAAATAGATCGGTTTTTAGTGAGATTTTCTCTTTTCAGTATCTTTCTGGATATTATGAGAATTACATGCAGTTTTTTATCAGTGGTCTGCTAAATTCTCTTGTTTTTCTTTTACATAGTCCTTAGCCTAGTGGCTACCCATGTAGTGAAAGAGAGACTATTTGTACGTGCTGCTGGACTCTTGTGTCCTTTATGCAATGGTAAAGCAAGACCTACACAGAAGGACTCATGTGTAGAATCTATTTACTTTCAGCTAAAAGGTCAAAATGTCTTAGAGCTGTAAGAGCCTTGAAACATTTAGCCTAATCTAATTAGCATTTGATATGCTCAAATTCCTTCTATATTTTCCTTAATAAACACCACTTTTCACATGCTTTCCATAAAACATGCATGTCAAAGTAATTTCACCCATCTAGCTTGCATTTTTCTTAAATTTGGTGTTTAGATTTAGAAAATAAATTCTTAATCTCTTTCGTAAGAATGTGCTGTTGATTTGACACTGATCTCTCACCATTTATGTCACTATTGATATATAAATTATTGGATATACTCTGTTTTGCCAGATTCTACAGTTTTAAAAAGAACTAAAATTAAATAATTGTTTGTTGTTAGATTATTAACTTTTTGGTTCCACAGAAAACAAAATGGGATAGAGTTTTGGTTGACATTTTCATCATAAGCCCTTTTTTTCTTCGTGTTACTGTACCTTTGACTGTCACTTTAGATTTGCAAGTATCAGTGCCAGCTGCATTTGAAGCTTTGCATACATATTCTCCTGAATCTGATTTGGTGACTGCAGCAAGTTCTAGAAGTGCTACTCCATTAACAAAGCTGAAGTTGCATCTGTCTGAAGCTCTTATTTCTCTTCCTGCCTTCAGCCACTGAATCCGGATTGGCTGTGATCCCTGGACATGACAGCTAAGCTGTAGGGTATCACCTTCCTCTGCTGCTGCTGGCTGAAGAGGCTGGTCAAAAACTGGAGGCTTTTCAGGTTCTGAAATGTGAAAACGCTTCAGTGAATACTCAGGAAAGTATGATCAAGAATATAAGAGAAAGAGAGAGATACATGTGATTCCTAAGAAGGCAATGGCAAGGAATGGAGGAGGATAAACAGAAGTCTGAGAATGTCAATCATAATGTTAGAAAACGGAATAAATGTCAAGAGAGCATGACAGCATATTTCCTATATAAACATCCAAGAAATATCTTTGTCCCCTCAGCAAGAACCTTTACATGCAAAAAATAGTGTGAGAACTATAGCACTATTAGGCTGCAAAACTAGATAAAAATCTTTAAAGAAATAAACCTGCAATTTCCTGCAAGACTATTATGATGAAGTGTCATGCTACCACAACACAGTGTCGACACTGCCTAAGCTTAGATTTCATTGCACAAACCCCCTGTTACTCCATGGAAATAGAATGATTTAAAATTTGACAGAAATGTCACAAAGATTTCAATGTTTACTTTAAATCAGCCATAGCAAATAGTGAAAAAGAAGATTCTTCTTGAAAAAAAAAATCACAAAAAAAAAAAAAAATTCTTGGCTTTGTGGTTTATGTCCATCTCTGGAAAAATCACTGCTGTTAAGGTAAGTAAAACAAGCTCATAAGGGAGAAGCTATACACTTGCAGCTAAATAAAACAAAGAAAAACAAGGAGCAAAGAAAAATAAGACTTCAACCAACCTCTGATAACAACGGAAGATGCACTCAATACGCTTCCTGCTTCATTGGACACTTTACAGGTATATAAACCAGCATCTGATTGCTCTACGGTCTTTATATGCAAGAGCAAGGTATTGTTTTTGAAAGATATTTCACAGCGAGCACTTGAATGGACTTCCTGATTGTTTTTATACCAAGCAACAGTCAAAGGCTGGGAGCCTGAAACGCGACCCTCAAGTTTAAGTTCATTCCCTTCTGTTTCTTCTACTGCTTCAGACAGTTTCTTAGTAAAAGTAGGTGGAGTTTTTCGTTCTGTAAAAAAGAGAACATAAATTCCATGAATCTATTTTGAGATGATAAATCCTAAAGACAATGTTGCAAGAAATTTTGAACATTGGGGAATTGATATTTACTCTCATTTAAACTGGATATATTTTTAAAGTGAAATTATGCTAAGATAAACAGCAGGAGCCTTGCTCTTATAGTCACTGTCACAGTGAATTTTCCCGTTTGAAAAAAAATTTCTCTTACATTGATTTAAGCCATGCACCATTAAAAAAACCCCAAGAGTTTTGTCCAGTTCTTAAGAAAGAAAGAGGCCAGAGCCTATTAAGAAAGTAGTCCAAAGAATATGTTTTCTTTCTCCTCCCATTGTTATTAGTGACCCTTTCTAATTCCCTTAAAAGATTCATAGGTATCTCCAGACAGATACTCTCAGGCTACATCTTGACAGTTTTCTCAAAGTCATCTTGCAGTAATAAGGCCAACTTCCTTTATAATTGAAGGAAGAAAAATGTAAACACAATGCATTCTCTATTCAGTACCTTTAACAGCCAGTTGAGCTGTGCAAGAGTCCTTTCCAACTTCATTGCTAGCATAGCATGTATACGTTCCAGAATCCCCCCTGTCAACTCTCAAGATGGTCAAATGGGCTGTGTTGTCTACATAACTGATCTGATAGTTCTTTCCTGTTCTAATTTCTTGGTTATCTTTTGCCCAAGTGACTCTAATAGGCTGCGTTCCAGAAACGTGACACTCAAAGTCAGCACTTTCTCCAATAATACCATCCACAGGTGTAAGTGGGATGTCAAAGAATGGAGGAGTCTTCCCTTCTGAAGAGTGAAATAAATGAAAAAAACATCACTTATACATCTCAGTTTACTTTAAAACTCTGTGAAATAAGAATCTTTTGTACAACATTAAATCCATATGTAAGGCAAAACTCAGTTTTAAGACATTTCCGTTAAAGATTTCACAGCCCACCAACCTGTAAGGACAAGCCTGCCACTAGAAGAAGCAGTCCCAATAGCATTGACAGCTGTGCAGGTGTATTGCCCAATAAGGCTCCTATCTGTCTTCAAAATCTGCAGAGTTGCTACATTATCTACAAAGGACGTGTGAACATTGTAGTCCTCTTTTACGCGCACGCCGTCTTTAAACCAAGATACTTCGATAGGTTCTGAGCCGGCGATGCCGCAATCAAACACAACTGGTAAGCCAACAGTTTCATGAACGTCTCTTAATTTTCGTGTAAAAGAAGGAGGAAGTTTACGCTCTGCAAGAAAACAAGTATTGTACAGTGAAGTCTTTCAGAAGACACGCACCTATTGCTGTGCTCACCAATAATCGCCGCCTAATATACTGTGAGTAATATACTGAGAGTATGGTGGATTTTTGCTCGTAACTTCCAATTAAAAATATTATTTAGCATTTAATTTATTTTGAACTTGAGGTAAAGAGCCCTGTGCATATGGTTGCAGAGAAAGAGGTAATCATTCTGCTCTCACTTAGACCCGGTGAGCCTCAGGACTGCTGACACTGGAGACAATCAAAGCAATATCCCGAATAGGGAAGGAAGATACCGAGGCTCGTAACACTACAGAAGAGCTGTGGTCAATAAGTGCCATATTTCGATTAGCTTTACTGGCAGGCCTTTGTTAGTAGAAGACAGTGCCACAGGGTACCTTACACATCAAGAAACAGTAAAGTGTTTTATGAGGAAGAGGCGATTGTTTTTCAAAATAGCAAAGCATACTTAAGAAAAATAGACCGTTTCCCTTTATTTAAAATTGAAATATTCACCTTGAACTGTAAGCAAAGACGATGAAGAAGCATCCCCAACAGAGTTTTCTACTTTGCAGATGTACTCGCCACTGTCACTACTGTCTACCTGGCTGAAAACCAGAGTAGCAATTTGGTTCTTAAAGTGCATTTTCACAGTAGCAGTTCCTCTCAGCTTTGTATCGCCTTTGTACCATGACACAATCATTTCTGGTGTTCCAGCAACCTGGCACTGTAAGGATGCAGAATCCCCAACAGTCACCTGCACTGGCTCCAAGGGTGTAATGAAGTAAGGTGGTTCTGAAGGACAAAGACACACCATTAGCATAAAAAGGTATTGCATGATGACCATTAGCAGTTCAAATAACACTCGTTGAAGCGATGCTGGCTTGACGCACCTAGTATTGTGATTGTACCGTGACAATTATCTTTCCCAGAATCGTTTTCAATATGACAAGAATATTGCCCCTGATCTTCTAGTTTGCTGCTAGGGATTTCCAGTATGGCAGATGTGTCTGTAGTGGTGATGCTACACTTTTCAGAGTGCATTATTTTCACTCCATTTTTCTTCCATGTCACTGAAATCGGTGGAGTACCCGTATATGTGCATTCCAAGATTAAATTTTTCCCTTTCTCTACACTTAAATCATTCACCTTCTTCACAAATTTGGCCGGTTCTATAATGAACAACAGGAAGAAAACAAATTAAATAAAGCCAAGAGATCATCTTTAGAAGCATAAGAAGCTAGGTAGTCTGGACAAACCTTTGACAAAAAGATGTGTTGTGCAAGAGATTTTCCCTGCCTCGTTAGAGACCTGGCAGGTGTAGTCTCCACTCTCAAGTGGATGTACATCAAACAGCTCCAGTTCTGCGACTGAATCTTGCAAGGTGATATTGCATCTAGGTCCTGGTACTAGCTCAACACTGCCTCTGAACCATTTAACTTCCAATGGAGGGGAGCCTTTTATGATACTAGTAAAGGCTATGTTTGCCCCAGATAAAACATCCAGTGGTTCAGGTTTCTTCACGAAAGATGGTGGTTCTAAGCACACAAATAAAACAGATAGAGAAGAAGTGCATTTGAGCTTCTTTTGAAGATCACGGTAATCAGATATACGCAACAAAGAAAAAATGAAATCTTTCTGAAAATAAATTTGGGCCCTCTGATTCTGGCTTCTTACTGATACTGACCTCTAACACTCAAAAATGCGCTGCATTCGTCAGAGCCAGCTACATTAGTAGCCGTGCACAAGTAAGTTCCCATATCAGACTCCTGAAGTCCGTTCACTTTCAGAGAACAGGTATTGTCTGTAAGAGTAGCCTGATACTTCTCTCCACTGGTAATCTCTTGTCCATCGTGAAACCAGGAAACCAGAATAGGTGGTGACCCATAAACTTTGCACTCCAGTACAGCAGAAGAACCCAGCTGACCATATGTTTCTTTCAGTTTTCTTGTGAAAGAAGGAGGTATAATACGATCTGCATTTGTTTCAAAATAAAAATAAAATAAAAAATTACCATACAGGGTTCTTAAAATGCAGGAAGTTCTCCATGCATAATAGAGTTAGTGACCTTTCTTTTGCTGTATCTGCTTTGGCAATATGCTCTGACACATCTAAGGACTTGAAAAATAGTCAGTGGTTAAAGATATGCTGGAAATTTCACAATCTTTGAGGAACACCTTTAATTTTTGCCGTTCTTTTTCATAAGGAACAATATTGCACCAGCTGTCAAAGATGACATGTAGATTAAAGCGGAAGAAATCAAGTCCTTTCAATAATTCATGCCCCTCAGAGTTTAGGTAGGCATCTGTTCTTGATGCCTGTCAAAGTGGCACGCCAAGTACTCCTAAGATTATACAAGTCACTTAGATTGCCAATCACAGCAACCACTTTGCTATCTGAAGGCTTTGTAAAGGAACTAAAGGATCAGAGGTGACTCGAAAAGAGTAGTCAACTAACCTGAAACGTGCACTGAAGCTGTGCAGCTGCTTTTACCAACACTGTTTTTCACCTCAAAAGTATATTCTCCACTGTCTTCTAGTGTTGCATTGAGGATCTTAAGCCCAGATACTTTGTTGAAGAAACTGATTTTATATTTATGATCAGTGGACAGTTCATTACCATCCTTAAACCACCTAGCAGTAAGCTCTGGTGTGCCATCTACTGTGCATTCCAGAGTACAAGAGTCTCCAGCTGTAACTTTGACTGGGCCTGGCTTCTCTACAATGACTGCAGGTTCTGCAATGAAATGCAAGTCAGAAAAATTTAAAAAATAACAATGCAATGGTTATTATGATTAAAATTCTAATTTTAAAGCATCTTAAAACACGTTGTGTTTTTTATCTCATGCTACCAACCTAGCACTTTCAGCATGGCAAAGCATTCCTGAACTCCAGCATCATTTTTTATCTGACAAATGTATTTCCCAGCATTGGTTGGTTCTGCATTTCCAATCTGCATAGTTGCAATGTTTTCTGAGTAGGAGATCCAAAGATTATCACTTTCTCTGATGATTTCCCCTTTGTCTTTTAACCACAGAACAGAAATGGGCTGTGATCCTTGTACTGTAGCCTGCAGTTCAATCGACTCCCCAACTACGACAGTGAGGTCACTCAGCTTCTTCACGAAGGTTGGTGGTGCTATTTAAGAGAAGTTATTTAACAGTAAAGAAACGCGCCAGGAGTAGAAAAGTAAGAGAACAATGGCAGGAACAAAGAAAAGCCAAGAAGATGCCAATCTTTGTACAAACCTCTTAGTGCTACAGAGCCAATACAGGAGTCACTTCCCACATCATTTACAGCCTTACAGTGATATTCACCAACATCTGCAGTATCCACATTGAGAATGTGAAGACTAGCTACGTAGTTCTCAGACATGACCTTATACTTCTTGCTGCTCCGAATTTCTCGTTTGTCTTTATACCACGAAATCTGGAATGGAGGAGTGCCCTGCAGCTCACATTCCAGATGAATGTCAGACCCTTTCAAGGTCTCGACTGGATGGGGCTTCTTGGTAAAAATGGGGGGTGCTGGAAAAAAGAAAAAAGAGTTATCGTTTGTGTTATTTAAGCAAAAGAGATTAAAGTGGACAGAAGATTCCAGTAACTCTTCTGATGCTAAATAGCAAAGACAAACAATAGATAAGAAAGATCTGCCAAAGAGATCAGAAACAGACAAGAGACTTGCCATCTAGTCAGATGGGCTTTGGCATCTCTGACAAAAGAAAGTGAGATTTAAGAGCTTTTCCCAAAGGAGGGCTTTACAGTTAGAAAGGGAAGAAAAGAGCTGAGATTCCGACCTTTTACTCTCAGTGTAGTGCTGGTGCTTGCACTGCCCGCTGGATTCTGAGCTTCGCAAGTGTAGTCACCGCTGTCTTCAACACTGAGGTTGTGCATTTCAATGACTGCCACTGAATCCACAAAGGACATTCTGTATTTTTCACTGGGATGGATTTCCGTTTCACCTTTGTACCAGGTGACTTTAATTTCTGGAGATCCACCTATTTTGCATTCATAGGTTGTGGAATCGTGCTGTTTCACAAGTTTTGAGGAGTCTAGTTTCTTAATAAACCTTGGTGGTTCTGGAAAGCCAAAAAGGGGAGATGATGCTTTAAACGGCACGAATTGTTTGAATAAGCAGGGAGATACATAACTGAAACTGTAAACTTTAGGGACTTAGGCAAAAATTCTGATTTTGCAATGGCTATGAAATTTTTTTAGATGATTTTAAGTTGGTCCAAAATCCAGATTAAGAAGCAAACAAGTTTTCTATATGCATTTCAGTGAGTTTCTCCTTGCTTTATTGACTCACTATATTTCTCCTTGTGTGTATTCACTACAGATTAGTTGACGTGTGTGGTAATCAGTAATCAAAATGCCAGATGAAAATGCAAGAATACAACTGTTCAGCCAAGAATGGTATTAATGCTGTTGAAAGCATTCATGTTGAGTATTATAGCAACTGCTCTATATCCTGTGATTGATAATTGATATAGTCAATAAATGTATCTGCGTTATCACCCCTCACACATTTACTGCAAAACCAAACATAAAGTTGCACATAAGGAATAAAAGTTAAGGAGCTTAGGTAGCAAACAAAAGACTTTAGCAATAATCATGCTGAGGAGAATTATGAGATGGCCGGTATTGCAGACATTGGTGTTAAATGTCCTGTGACTGAAAAGTAAAACAGATGGTTACATTTTGTTCCATAAGGAGAGGAAAGGAGTGGAAGTTTGATACTTTTCATCAAAAGTACCATCTGGATGATTAGAATCACAAGACTGAATGCTCATAGATCAAAGATATAACGAATAAAACCAAGAGGTGGTAATGTGGGCACAACGAACAAATCGCTCTGCAAAACAGGATGAAGTGCCTCTTTGTGTGACTGTCTGTAAAGCGTAGGAAGAATATCTAATTTATTGGGGATTATTTCAACCTGTGGGACAGTTGCAGAACGTCCTGTGTTGCTAGAAACAAAACTTCCTGGGTTTCTAAAAATAGAAATGACGATGTGCTAAAATCAGGACTCTTGGAACCATAGTAATTTGCTATCGGATTTCACTTGGAGAAAGAGTCGATTATCTATCTGCATACTAACAGTTGCTAAGCAGTCCCACTCTGATTCCACTCCTTTCAAAAAATGAGGATATACACATTAGTAAGGTATATATTTAGAATGTAAAGCAGTTCTAGAACATAAAGCAATTATTAAAACCACAGACTGGGAACGTGAGATGCTAGAGTGAGAAGGTTAATAGAAAGCTGTGAGGTTTTCAAGGTCAGTTAAAAGAAAGATCTTAATTCTACAAACAAAAGGCTGCATGTCGTAGAAGTGAAACAGCATATGCTCAAATGAAACACATGCAAATCAATGCATCCAAAGAGATTGCCCTTACGAGTTCTATAGAAATTGGCTGAAAACAATGAGCATCGCTAATTTTGCAGCCCTGGGGAAACTGTACAAATTCTAGAGAACTCAAGGGAGTGTCAGTAAATTTGGGATCAAAAAATAGAATAACAACCTAAAAAAAAATCCTGTTAATCCTAGGTTAAAAAACTCCTCAGGATTTTACAAATAAAGATTTGAAGAGTAAGAAAATAAATACGGTCAGCTGAGATGATTTTATGGATGGTAACTCTGTTCAAATACACCTATTAGCAATGATATAATTAATAATAAACAGAGTTATGATTGTGGTGGAAAGAAGCTTCAGATCTTTTAAAGAGATTTGATTTCTTGCTACAATCTTTCAGTGTGTTTTTTAAGTCAAGCTACATAATGCAGCATCCCTACTTGTTACTAAATCCAGGTAATTCAGTCTTACACACTCTTCTCACCTCCACCAAGAAAAATGCTTATGGCTAGACTATACTTGGTGTATATAAAATATTTGACAAGTAATTAATACAAGATCTTGCTTCTAATAGTTTGGCTTCCTGTGTTATTTGTCTTATAGAGTAGAAGGATTTACTCTTGAAATATTCCCCCCCTCTTTCCGCTCCAAATTCATACAGAGGAAAGAGAGAAAAAAAAAGAGGAAAGGAAGCGCTAAAGCAACGGGGACCTTTTAACTCAGGCATAATCTAAGAGGTGTATGTTACATTTCTTCTGTTATAAAATCAGTAAGATTGAAATATCTGGAACAGCTATAAATATATTCCCACCTACATTGAGGAAATTGCACTAATACACATGTGTCACTTGTACCAAGACAGTCTGAGCCAGTCATAAATTTAGATTTCACTTTTAGATCCACACACTATGAGGAGAGGTGAAGTGTTGGGTGGAATGGATATTTGTCACCAAATCTGCTCTCAGATCCTCCAGTTTTGCTGTTTAGAAGAGCAATTTTCAATGTCTTCAATTTGTGAAAGAGCAGAGCTATTTCCAGGAGCTGAACATGCAGTGAAAATACTTTTACGCCTTATAAATGAACTGGATTTCTCTCAGTTTCTTTTTGCTCCCTTGGGCACCTAGTGACTGTCACTGCTGGAGAAAGACTTTAGAAAGACATTTTGCTGTCCAACAGAACCATTCATAAAGGTGCAACAGACTAGTAAGCAAGAGTTAATGTTTCAATGAAAGAATCCCTTTGATAAGAAAAATCGTGTACTATACCAAAGCAGAAGAAATATGAGTAAGTATTTCGGTATTACAACAATATTTAAGTGAAATAAGACATCTCAGAGTAACCTCCTGTAAAGATTGTTAGTTACACGTGTCTGCATTCAGGACTGTGATTTCCAGGTGTCTGCCTTGCAAAGAAAACCTCATAAATGCTAAAGCCCACAGCAATACCTTGTACAGCCAGCTGAGCTGCGCACGCATCCTTTCCAACACTGTTGCTGGCAGTACATGTGTAGAGTCCAGCATCCCCTTTACCAACTTTTAGGACTGTCAAGCTGGCTGTGTTTTCCACCAGTGTCATTTTGTAGTTGCCACCTGGACGAATCTCTCTGTTGTCTCTGGTCCAAACAATCCTCATGGGAGCAGAACCAGTCACGTGGCACTTAAAGGTCGCACTTTCCCCTAGCGCCACGTCGATAGATACCGGCTTGATGTCAAAGAAGGGAGGTTGTAGGTGTTCTGCAAAGAGGAAAGCATGGCAGGGCTCACCACCAAGCCTGCCTCACCACGCCATGCCCATTGTCCCTGGCCACCGTACAATGGGTAGAGTGGGGAAAAGGGTGGAGAAATAAAAGAGCAAAGACATACAAAAGATTTTCATTAAAGCACGAGCTACACACCTGTGAGGATAAGTTTGGCACTGGAAGAGGCAGTCCCCAGAGCATTTTGGGCTGAGCAAGTATACTGGCCACAGTAATCCATACTAGTTTCCAAGATCTGTAAAGTCGCGACATTATTTAAGAAGGCTGATTGCACGTTATCAGTGTCGCTTAAGAGAACCCCATCCTTGTACCAAGACACCTGGATAGGCTCTGAGCCAGTTATGCGGCAGTCAAATGTCACTGGGGCACCAACCACCTCCTGAATATCTTTTAGTTTTCTGGTGAATGTAGGGGGAAGTTGACGTTCTGCAAAACAATAGTAATCACCACTATCAGTAGGAAGCCAACCTAGAATTAATTATCTTTGATATTAATAAAACCCCCTTTCTGTAGACAACAGAGTTCCTACAAACTACCCCAGAAAAGAGTGGCTCTTGGCCCATCACCTTTAACAACAAGCAAAGCTGTGGAAGTGGCAAAGCCGATGCTGTTTTCTGCTTTGCAGATATATTCTCCAATGTTGCTATCCTCTACAGCAGAGAATGCCAGTGTTGCCACATTGTTCTTGAAGTGCATTTTGTAAGCCTGTGTTGATCTGAGCTTGGTGTCGTCTTTGTACCAGGACACCTTGATTTCTGGTGAACCGCCAATCTGGCATTTTAAGGTCAAGGGCTCGCCAACCTTCACCTCCACACGGTCCAGGTGCGTGACAAAATAGGGTGGTTCTAGGGAAGGAGAGAGCATGGTGAGCAGAGGCGGAGCATCACTGGGGTGCATTAGGGGGATCAGGGGTGATGAATACCTAAGATGGATACGAGGCTGTGGCAAACATCCCCCCCTGCCTCATTTGCCACCTCACAGGTATATTCGCCTTCATCACTCTTTGTGCTGTTGAAGATTTCAAGAATGCCAGATTTTTCAGTAGTTGTAACAGTGCAGCGTTGAGACTGAGCAATGGGCATGCCATTTCTTTTCCAGGTGACAGCGATGGGAGGGGTGCCAATGTAGCTGCTTTCCAGCACAATGGACTTCCCCTGCTCCACACTGAAATCACTTAATTTCTTCACAAAGACTGCAGGCTCTGTGGGGAGGCATAAATCAGTAGTAAGAGGGACAGATGTGGAAGAGCTGCAGGCAGAGAGTGAATGAAGATAACTGTGCGTTCATGCACACACCCAAACACACCTTTCACAAAGAGCTGTGTTGTACACGAGGCACTGCCAGCATCATTTGTGACCACACAGGCATAGTCCCCGCTGTGGCCTGGTTCCACGTTGTACAGCTGCAGCTGTGCCACAGACTCACTGAGAGAGATGGAGCAGTTGCTGTCTGGCACCAGCTCCCTGATGCCTCGGAACCAGGTCACTTTGAAGGGAGTACTGCCCTTGATGTAGCTGGCGAATGTCACATTTGATCCAGGCAAAACTTCCTGAGGATCAGGTGTCTTCACAAAAGAAGGTGGTTCTAAGGATCATGCAAAGAAGTGAAAGAGGGAGAAAGATGTTAATAGAAGGGTCTCCATGGGGAAGAAACTGAGCAGGTTTAAGTCCAAAAAAAAAAAGAAACCCTGGGAAAAAAACCCAAACCAAACGAACCATGAAAAAGAAACCATGGGAAACCAGAGAAAAGAAAGAGAAGAGGGAAGAAGAATTTTGTTGAAGATGTGGCAGTAACCTTCCACTGACCTTGTACAGTCAAGAAGGCACTGCATTCATCAGATCCAGCCACGTTGGCTGCCACACACGTATATGACCCTGTATCTGTGACATCCAGGGCATTCAGCTTCAAAGCACAAACATTATCCAAGAATGAGATTTCATATTTTTCTCCACTAACAATCTCATTCCCATCTTGAAACCAGGACACAGATATGGGAGCTGTGCCAGACACTTTGCACTCCAGCAGCACGGAGGATCCCAGCACGCCATTTGTTTCCTTTAGTTTTCTTGAGAATGAAGGAGGAACAAGGCGATCTAAGTAGGACAGGGCAGAAGAACAGGAAGAGAAGTGTTGAGGTTTCTTTCAGTGGAAATAAAAGGGGAAAAAAAATAAAAGCTTTCTTTAAAGACAAGTGTGAATAACAAAGACATAGAGCTGACCTGAAACATCCACTGAAGAAGTGCAGCTGCTGTCCCCCACTTCATTGTGCACCTCAAAAGTATACAAGCCCCTGTCTCCCCTGTCTGCAGAAAAGACTTTCAAAGTGGATATATTGTTGAAAAAGGTAATTTGGTATTTGCGGTCACTCTTTAGTTCTCTGCCGTCTTTGTACCACTTGGTGATAAGCTCAGGTGTTCCTCCTACTTTGCACTCCAAGGTGAAAGGATTGCCAGCCATTACTGTGATCGGCTCGGTCTTCTCTAAGATGACTGCTGGCTCTGAAATAGGAAGGGAGGGGTCTGTGTGTCACAGGGAAATCTACCCACAAGCTTGTGAGCACAGGGTGGGAGCAGAAGGCAAAGGCTGGTAGAGCCAACTGCGCGAGCTGTAAGACACAGCACCTACAGTGGAGTAGGCTATACCCACCTAGGACCTGTAAAAATGCAGAGCACTCCCGCATGCCAGCATCATTTTTGATCTGACAGATGTACTTTCCAACGTCAGTTCCCTCTGCACTGGCAATCTCAAGAGTTGCAATGTTGTCCATAAACCACATTTGAACATTTTCACTCTCCCTAATAACTTCACCCTTATCCTTGAGCCAGACAACAGATATTGGTGGGGATCCTTCCACTACTGCCTGCAGGGCTGTTGGCTCCCCGATGAAGATTGCAGTGTCACTCAGCTTCTTGGCAAACCGTGGAGGTTCTGATGGCAAAAACAAGGAGGCAGAGGACAGTTAATCATACATGCTTGCTTGGAAGAGCGACAGCCAGGAGATCAAGAAAAGAGGGCAGTGATGTTGATCCTCTAGCATACAAACCTTTGAATTTCACTGGGCAGGTGCAAGTGTCGCTTCCCACCTCATTCATAGCTTTGCATTGATATTCTCCAGTATCTTGAGATTCCAGATTGAGAATATGAAGACTGGCAACGGAGTGCTTTGCTGTCACCTTGAACTTCTTGCTGCTCCTGACCTGCCTCCGGTCCTTGAACCAAGCCACCTCAAAGGGTGGGGTCCCTGCTATCTCGCACTGAAGGATAACATCTGAGCCTTTAAGAGTGTCCACAGGGCTTGGCACCTTGCTAAAAATGGGTGGTTCTATAAAAAAAAGAATCACATCACAGTGTGTGAGCCTGTTTCTCAGGGTGGGTTTCTGGATAGTAGCAGGAAGCAACATATTCAGGAAGGGAGCCTACGCTTATATCGTAAACACATATTTAGCTTTTAAATATGTGGCCTCACCTCTAAAACATCCCGGCACTCAGAGTCCAAAGGGCAGAAAATGTGATACTTCTGCACCTGTTTGGAATCAGTGCTCGGTGTCCTTCCCCAAAAGCCACTCTCCCTGCACTCAGGGTCACATTCCAGCTTTCCCCCTGCTCTTTCTAGTCATGAAAGCTACAATCAGTGAAGCTCAGCTACACAGCCTCCTCTTCCGTCTTAAATTTCATTCCTGTCAGGATCACTGTGTATAAAGAGGAGGCAGAGGGATGGCTGAAAAGTATTCCCAGCACCCTCACCATGGCTGGTGTTCCATCTAGTCCATACTTCCATCGCGACCTGAAAAGCTTGCCTTGTTCAGCTTGCAATTGACTTCAGTGGGGAGACAAGGGAATGACTGCACGGTGGTGAACACCCACCACTATTTCCTGCCTGATCTCTGCTGCTTAAACACAGCAGCATTTAAATGCAAGGGCAGCTGGAGAGACACTGGCCCAGCAGCCACCGGCTGCTGCAGCAGCAGTGGGATGTGCAGCTGGGAGCAGGCCTGGCAGCCAGGGGCTCTGGTGGAGAGTGCGGAGCCACGTGCTAACCTTTCACTGTGACAGAAGTGCTGCAGCTGGCTGTGCCCGCAGAGTTATGGGCTTCACAGATGTAATCCCCAGCATCTTCAGCGGTGGCACCCAAGATGGTCAGCGTCGCTACGGAGTCTACAAAGGACATGTGCAGCCTGTCGCTTGCCTGGAGTGCCTGATCATTTTTGTACCACACGATTCTGATCTCTGGTGTGCCACTGATTTTACATTCGAGTTGAACTGTGTCACCCTGCTTCACAAACCGCAAGGCTTCAGGCTTCTTGATGAACTTGGGAGGTTCTGCAGAACAGAATAAGCGTGTAGAGAATGACAACATACCTGTTTGCCATGTGAAATCTACAGTGCTAAGCAAGAGTTCTGGGAGGCACAAGAGAACTACAGCACAAAAGTAAAATTGTTACAGAAGTTGGCTGCATCCCCAACCAGAGTTTCCTCACAAGGAAATACACAAGATGAAGTAAAGAAGGCTAAGACAACAACCAAAACTATGTTCTGCCAACTTTGGACCCTGCTGCATCAGACAGTTGAAGCTGTGAAAAATGCACAAAGGACAGTTGCTCCACACGAGTGAAATTTTGCTGTTACCTTTGAGTGGTAACAAAGAGTTCCCGGGCCAACATGAAAGATTTGACAAGCTCTTCAACCCCGGAACAACAGAAACATGGTAGGGATCATTTCACTTGCTTACACAACTTTAAAGTATATTTCTGCATGAAGAAATTAAGCGATTCATAGCCTAGATTAAATCAACAATTCAGAACTCCAGTTGAAATCTTTAGCAAATTCGAAAGAGTCACCAATGCAGGCCAACAAATGTAAAGTAGAGCTGTACTTACTAATGGTCATTTTCCATATAGCAATTGCTATGCGTGACTACCACAGTGACTGTAGTTTAACTGTTAAAGTAAAAAGCAGTGTGAGTGCAAGTCTCCATACGAACTCATTTGCACAGGGACCTTTCTCCTTGGAGATTCTGCAGGCACACGAGACTTCTGCTGTTACACAGTATGATGGGAGAAGGCCATTGCATGGTTTATGTCTGCGGTCTGGAAAGCTACTTTCTATATATTTCTAAACTAGAAATGGTAGCAGATCAAAGACAAAGAGATCTCTTTACCCAAGAAAAAGAAAATGCTTAAACAAAAGTGACTTAATCTTAATACCTTTGACACTGAGTTGGGCTGAGCAGAAGTCTTTCCCAGCTTCATTACTAGCTTGGCAAGTATATTGGCCAGAGTCTCCTTTACCCACTCTGAGCACTCGAAGGTGAGCTGTGTTGGCTGTGAATGTAATATTGAAATTTCCTCCGGTTCGGATTTCCCGACCATCCTTGGACCACGTTATGTGTATTGGCTGGGCTCCCGTAACATGACATTCAAAGTCAGCGCTTTCTCCAAAAGGCACATCAATAGATTCTGGTTTGATATCAAAGACAGGTGCTTGCTTGGGTTCTAAAAACACAAGAAAATCATGTAATACTCATACCTCAGAAAAAAGCTAGTTCAACACACAGATACCATTGCATGCATGAAGTAAGAGTGAGGAACCTGTGACCCAAGCAAAAGTTTTGTAAGCCAACACACCTGCCACTGTGAGCCTAGCGCTTGAGGTGGCAGTGCCCACAGAATTGGTGGCTGTGCAGGAGTATTGCCCGGTATGATTCATCTCAGTTCGCACCAGTTGCAGCACTGCTACGTTATCTACAAAGGATGTGTGCACATTGTGGTCATCCTTTAGCAGCACACCATCTTTGTGCCAAGTGACAGTAATGGGCTCTGAGCCATTGAGCCGACACATAAGCTTAAGGGGTAAACCGGCAGGGTGCTCGAGGTCCTTTAATTTTCTTGCAAAGGAAGGTGGTTGTTTGCGCTCTGGAAGAAAGCAAGTAAAGGATAAATACACCCCGGAAAGCGATTTTTTTAATAGTTTTGCAAGAGAAGAAGAGTTTTAGCAAGCTAATATAAAATCATCACCTTGAACTGTTAAGAGAGCCTTTGTAGATGCAGTTCCTACACTGTTTTCTGCCTTGCAGATATATTCTCCACTGTCGTTGCTAGCCACTTTGTTGAAAATAAGTGTAGCAACATTGTCTTTAAAGAACACTTTATACTCGGGAGTAGACCTCAGCTTTGTATCACCTTTGTACCAAGACACAGTAATTTCTGGTGTTCCAGCAACGTGGCACTGCAATGTTGTATAAGACCCAACTGACACCTCAAGAGGTTCCAAGTGTGTAACAAAGTAGGGAGGTTCTAAAAAAAGAGAAGCAATTAGACAGGCTTATTGTGTGCCCGGTTTTGGAAAGCATACACTTGAAAGAAAGGCAAGGAAAAGAAGCAAAGGGAGCACACACCTAGGGTAGAGACTACAGCCTCACAAACATCTCTTCCTGCCTCATTTTCAACATGGCAAGAGTATTCTCCTGCATCTTCTTTGGTGCTGTCAAGTATTTCCAGGATGCAGGACTTCTCTGTGGTGGTGATGCTACACTTCTGAGACTGTGCAATGGTGTGGCCATTCTTCTTCCATGTCACAGAGATGGGCAGGCTGCCTGTGTAAGTGCCCTCTAGGATGATGGGCTTGCCAGGCTCCACGTACTGGTCACTCAGTTTCTTCACAAAGACAGCTGGCTCTAATGAAAGGTAAGTCACAAATGTTGAGCACAACATGCCAAATGGAGAGAAGGAAACAATAATTTAAGGCAAATAGAGAGACATCATCTTTACAAACCTTTTACTGTAAGGTGTGTTGTACAATTTGCCCTGCCAGCATCATTAGTCACTAGACAAGTGTACTCTCCGCTTTGGGGAGGAGTTACATCATATAGCTCAAGCTCCACAACAGACTCTTCCAAGTAGATATTGCATTTGTCTCCTGGCACAAGTTCATTGGCCCCTCTAAACCAGTTGACCTTAAAAGGAGGGGTTCCTCTGACAACACATGTGAAAGTGATGCTTGTGCCTGGCAATACATCCAGAGGCTCTGGTGTCCTCTCAAAAGATGGTGGCTCTAAATACACAAAAGAAAAAGATAGATAAGATAGGTTGCTACAGCATAGGTCTGGTATTTCCACACACCTACCGAAGATAAAGAGCAAAATATTTATTTTTTTCTGTCAATAATTTTCCCCAAGAATATTTACAAAAGACTGCAGATAATTTCAAGAGAGAAAGAGAAAAGAACAGCTCAGAGAGCTTCCTGACCATCGTATACCCACCTTGTACAGTCAATACAGCACTGCATTCATCTGAGCCAGCTGTGTTGGTAGCTTTGCAGGTGTAAGTGCCAGTGTCTGAGTGGCTCAGTGAATTAACTTCTAAAGTACATAGATTATCTGAAAAGGAGATTTGATGTTTTTCTCCACTGACTAGCTTAAGTCCATTGTGGAACCAGGCAACAGAAATAGGAGGTGAACCTGACACTTTACATTCCAGCAGTGCTGAGGAACCCAGAAGACCAGGGGTTTCCTTTAGTTTTCTTGTGAAAGAAGGAGGAATGATTCGATCTGCATAAGAAAACATAATAAATCCACGGTTAGAGAGAAAATGAGGAAAGGAGTGGAAGAAAGGACAGAGAATATGGCCAAACAAAAGCTTTTGTAAAAGATAGAAGACAAGCTACCCAACCAACCTAAAACATCAACCGATGCCGTACAACTGCTTTTCCCCACGTCGTTTTGCACTGCAAAAGTGTACAATCCACCATCTTCCTTTCCCGCATCCATAATTTTAAGTGTAGATACATTATTGAGGAAAGTGATTCTGTATTTCTGGCTGCTGGTCAGTTCTTTGCCATCCTTGAACCACCCAGTGGAAAGCTGTGGTGTGCCTGCTACTTTGCATTCCAAAGTACAGGCATCTCCCATAGTAACTTTCATTGGCTCCGCTTTCTCTACAATGACTGCAGGCTCTGGAAGGAGAGATGGGTAACATATACAGTTAAAACAGGGTTTGATTAATATTAGCTATTAGTATTATAGCACTATGAGATGGGGTTTACACATTTGATACTAAGGAAATTTCGATTTGTTGGGGTGTGGAGGTTTTTACAGCTGTTTTTTCCATCCTTTCCGTTGCCCTAAATTGCAAATTTCAGATGCTTTCCAAGATAAAATAAAAATATTTTAATTTAAAAATATATTTTAATTTAAAGTACAAAATATTTTAAACTCCCTCTCCAAGCAGGCTTGAGCAGAAGACATGACAGAAATACAGTCACGGAGTGGTTCCTTTCAACCCTATTGCTGGACAACTGGAAATATGGAACCTGACTTCTGCTTGCTGGGAAGAGAAGGATTCTCTGTTTTGATTGTTTTGAACTCAGAGGCACAAGCGAAGTATACAGCTGACACTAAATAGCCAAGTTTCTAACTTCAAAAAGAAACTCCCATGAATTTGTGCTTTTTACCAACCTAGAATAGTTAAGGTAGCCATACACTCGCGACTTCCAGCATCATTTCTGATCTGACAGGTGTATTTTCCAGCACTGCTTGTCTCTGTGCGCACAAAGTGTAAAGTTGCAATATTTTCCGTAAACGTGATCTTCGTGTTCTCACTTTCTCTGATAATTTCCTCTTTGTCTTTAAGCCACTGCACAGAAATTGGCTGGGAGCCCTCCACTCTTGCTTGTAACTCTACCGGTTCACCAACCACAACAGTCATGCTGTTTATTTTAGTCAAAAATTTTGGTGGTTCTGAAGAAGAAATACGCGGTTACAGTAAATACTCACAGTGTTTCTGCAAAGAAGAGCAATGCAGCGCCATTGGCAGCGCTGCAGAAGACACGGGTAGGTACCAGTACTTTACCTTTCAGCTTCACAGTGCAAACACAGGTGTCACTTCCTACGTCGTTCTGTGCTTTGCACTGATATTCACCAACATCTGCTGCTTCGACATTAAGAATGCGAACGCTCGTGTTGTAGTTTTTGGCTGTGACCTTGTATTTCTTACTACTGCGGATTTGTCTCCTGTCTTTGTACCAGGCAACGTCAAATGGAGGCGTTCCTGAAATCTCACATTCCAGGCTAACCTCAGATCCTTTGACAATGTCTACTGGAGAAGGCTTCCTGCTAAAGACAGGAGGTTCTAACAAGAGAAGAAAGGAACATTTAGAAAGTAGTCCGAAGCTGTTTGATCGACAAACAGCCTCCTGATACCAGCTTCTGGAAAATGGGACTGCTGAGAATATCTACAGAATGGGCAAGACTTCCCTCATTTTCTGGGCACAGTATGAAATGAGTTTGCACAAAGGTGAGCATTCTTAGAGAGCCCTTAGCTCCTCTGTTGAAAGGGTAAACAGAGGGGTGACCTTTGGCAGAGAGGGTATAGGTCTCATTTAGTTGGTAGTGTCCTCCCACTGAGACTAGTCGGTTTGTGTCTGTTCTTTCTCTTCATATTTCAGCTCCTTGATATAGCAATTCTCACTGTGAACTGTCTTGGATATTAAAAAAATACAGAACTGGGGAAAAACTAACTTAGGACTCATCACTTTAAGAACATCATCTCTCTTGTTTAGACACTAGCAGAGAGGATGAGGGGGCATCAAGAAGCAAACATGACATGAAGAGCAGGGCAGTCCTGAAATAAGAAATTAATCTTGTGTTCCTGTGTATTTCTGAGGGATACAACCACCAGGGGAAAAATAGGATGCCGTCAGAGAACAAGAGGATAGCTAACCTTTCACTGTGACTTTGGTGCTACAGCTGGCCTTGCCGGCAGGGTTGTGAGCTTCACAGATGTAGTCACCGCTCTCATCGGTACTGAGATAATTCATTTCAAGCACGGCCACAGAGTCAATGAATGAAGTCCGGAATTTTTCACTGGCAACAATTTCATGGTCATTTCTGAACCACACTACTTTAATCTCTGGAGATCCGCTTACTTTGCACTCAAGCCGGGCTGAGTCACCCTGCTTGACTACTTTTGCTGCCTCTAGCTTCTTAGCAAACTTGGGTGGTTCTAAAAAAACAAAAACAGCGGGGTCAGGAAGGTCTGAATTAATCCTGATGAGAAAACAGGAGGGGAAAGAGCCAAACAACTGTGGGTTGCAAACACAGTGTAGGGAATTCACTTGGCAGCGTATCAAAGATCACCAAGGTGGGCTTGGCAAAAAGGAAAGAGAAGAAAAGAGACAAAAAGACTGCGACACAACAAGAAAGAGTGCACACCTGTTACCATCAGCGTTGTAGTGCAAGAGTCACTGCCAACATCGTTTGAAACGTGGCAAGTGTAGTGCCCACTCCTAGAAGAATCCACTGAATAGAGGGTTAAGAACCCGGTTGAACCTTCAATACCAATGAAACAAGTTGGACCAGATACAAGTTCTAAGTCTTCTTTGAACCACTTTACTGTAAAGGGTGGTGTTCCTTTTAGTGTGGCCTTAAACTCCACTGTGGAATCTGGAATGGCTTGCTGGCTTTCAGGTTTTACTAGGAAGCTTGGTGGCTCTGCAGTTTTTAAGAAAAAGACACACTCAATTACATCAGAAATGTCTAAGAATGAAGAAAATCAGTGAGGCAAGCATGGAGACCAAGTTTTCAGTATTAACATTAAGATGTATAAGACTGTTATGTTAGCATAAGATTTAAGGTATTTTCCCAGATTTTATCACAGATAAGAAGTAGCAAAAGAGTTTCAAACCTTTCACAGTCAGGACAGCACTGCAAGAATCATTTCCAGCAACATTAGAGACGCTGCACGTGTAATTAGCACTGTCTTCCAGCTCTAGATTAGCTATCTCGAGTGACATAGTGTTCTCATGGCACAGGCTTCTATATTTTGCACTGTCAGTTATCTCTTTTCCATCCTTAAACCATTTTGCAGTAATGGGGAGTGACCCAGAGACTTTGCACTCCATTTGGATAGAAGATCCCAGAATGGTATCCTTTTTGGTTAGCTTTTTGATAAATACGGGAGGAATTGATTGATCTGCCCAACACAAAAAATAGCAAAAACGCACTGGTTAACCTCTTGCCTATCTTTCACGGAGATTATTTTTTCATTCCCTTCCTCATGGATTGGCAATACAAACCTAGCACAGTCAGAAGAGCTTCACAGGTGCTACTTCCGAAGTCATTTTCAACCTTAAAACTGTATGTACCACTATCCTCCTTCGATACAGGTTCAATCCTGAAACTGGCCACGTTGTTTTCAAAGCTCATTGTGTAGTATCTACTGGGCAGGAGTTGCTTGCCGTCTTTGTACCATCTTATCCGGAGCTCTGGTGTCCCAGCCACAGTACACTCCAAAGTCACGGGGTCTTTTTCAGTGACTTGAAGTGATTTAGCCTTTTCTATGATCTGTGCAGGCTCTGAGGTATAAAGAGTGTAAAAATTATAGCAGTTAGGTACATAGATAGGGAGCTGACTTTCCAAATACTCATCGAGGTTACACCTTGTACACACCTTGTACAAAAAGCAAAGCAAAGCACTTTTCCACGCCAGATTCGTTCTTTGCCTGACAGGTGTATCTCCCTCTGTGGCTGAGGTCAACATTAGCAAGCTTCAGTGTGGCCACGCCGTTCTCGAAGGTAATGTGGTGGTGCTCATCGTCTTCTAGTATTTTCTCATCTTTTATCCATGACACAGACAAGGGTTGAGCCCCTGCTACGACGCACTGAAAGAATGCATCCCCTTTCAAAATGCTAGTGACGTTCTCCAGCTTCTTGACGAAGGATGGTGGTTCTGTGGTGTGAGTTTTGTTTGTCGTTCGGAAGAGAAGTCGTGGAAAGGGAAGAGGAGAAAGAGAGATCGTATAAGGTAATCCTAGTCACTACACTTTAGCTGGAGCATATGATGTTTGAGGTATGCTTCCTAGAGGACTGACCTTTTAATTTGAGGCTTGTGCTGCAAGAACAGCTCCCACCTTCATTTGATATAATACACTGATATTCACCAACATCCGAGACATCACAGTTAGTCACATTAAGAGTAAATACTGATTCTTTGGTGGAGATGGCGTATTTCTTGCTGCTGAACATCTCCTTATTGTTCTTCAGCCACTTCACCTCAAATGGAGGGGTACCAGTCACCTCACACTCTAGTGTGGCCTCTGAACCCTTCACTACCTCGGTGGGACGCAACTCCCGAACAAAGGTTGGAGGCTCTATAGAGAAGAATCAGGGGAAAGTAGATAGTAACCTTAAGTAGTTTTGAGGGGAGAAGAAGCATCTCCTACTTCCTCACCCCAGATACGTGACAGAGATGACAAGATGTTCAAAACCAACCTTTTACTTTCAGCTCGATGCTGCAGCTCTCACTCCCTGCATCATTGTGGGCTTCACAAACATAAATCCCACTGTCTGCCACTCTGGCTTGAGTGACTCTCAAAGTGGCTAAACCATCTATGAAGGAGATGCCGTACTTAGCTTGGTCAGTCACTTCATTCCCGTCCAGGTACCATGTAATCTGGATCTCTGGCGTGCCTACTACCTGGCACTCGAAAGTGGTGGACTGTCCTTCACGCAAAGCTACTACAGAAGTTGGCATCTGAATAAATCTGGGGGGCTCTAGAAGATGGACAGAGAAGTTGAGGCTTTATAATATTCAAGGTAGGAATAAAAAACCCCAGAATTTAAAGAAAAAAAAGGCTAAAATATTTCCTCCCCCTCCCACCAAAATTGCACAGAAAAATCAGAACCAAAAAAATGGGAGGATTGGGTTGCACACCTTTTACAAACAGAGTCGCTTTGCAGGTTGCAGTCCCCACATCATTGCTTATCTGACAAGTGTAGTTCCCAGAATCAGATGTCCTAGCTGAGAAGAGCTCCAGAACACTAGAAGTGTCATCCTTCCAGACAGATCGATTGGCTCCAGACAGGAGCTCCTGGCTGTCTTTAAACCACTTTATCTGCAGAGGAGTAGACCCTTTCACCAGTGCTTTGAACTGAACCCTAGCATTGGGCACAACCTCTTGAGACTGGGGTTTTTCCACAAAATATGGTGGTTCTATAACATGCAAAAAGGAAGAAAGGGGATTACTGTCAGAGGAGGAAATCCAAAAATATGAATGAGAGACCTAACACAAGACAAAGAAGGAACTCAAACCTTTGACTGTTAAGAACCCGCTGCATTGGTTGCTTCCTGCTTTATTTGTTGCTTCACAAGTGTAAGAGCCACTGTCTGTGCCTTCCAGTTTATTTATTTCCAGAAATGCAGTATTATCATGGAAAGAGTATTTGTGCTTTTCACTTGCTGTTATTTCTTGGCCATCCTTGTACCACTGGATACTTATAGGATGCGAACCAGAGACTATGCACTCCAGGTGGACAAAAGACCCCTTAATGCTGTCCATTTTCTTGAGTTTTTTGGTGAATTTAGGTGGTATAATGAGATCTATCCAAGACAGAGTAAAAAGACAAAATACGAAATTCAGCCGTGATTGTGGCAGATGTCATCTCAGGAGAAAAGATTTTGTATCTAAAAGCAGTAATATGAGAGAGACCCCATACACACCTAGGACGTTAATGCTGGCAGAACAGCTACTGCTCCCAACGTCATTGTGAACCTCAAAAATGTATTCTCCACTATCTTTCTTCTCCGCATAAAGCACCTTTAAGACTGAGACGGTATCTGTAACACTGATCTTATATTTTGGGCCCAATGTCAGTTCCTCGCCGTCTTTGAACCATTTAGCTGTAATAGGTTTTGTTCCTGAAAATTTGCACTGCAAGGTTGCTGGGTCTCCCTCGGTCACATCTATTGACACAGCCTTGTCCACAATTGTAGCAGGTTCTGTTGTAAGCAAGGAGATAGAGTGTTAAGGGCATCCGTAAAAATCACAAGGGAACCAACCGTCTGAGATCATCGCCAGCCCTCAGGATAAGACCAACCTTTGACAGTCAGCAGAGCAGAACACCTCTGAATTCCTGCCTCATTTTTAGCCTGACAGAAATATTTTCCATCATGTTTCAGCTCAATAGATCTCACCATAAGAGTGGCAACATTGTTCACAAAGGTCATTTTGATATTGTTGTCTTCAATCACTTCATCATTGTCTTTCAACCAGGACACAGTGATGGGCAAGGAACCTTTAATAGCAGCCTGAAACACAACCGTGCCCCCTCGAAGGGAGCTAATGTTTTCTATCTTCTTCACAAACTGCGGAGGCTCTGGCAGGAAGAAAGTGGTTATGTAAGTACAGGTCTGGCATGTAACAGTGTGGCACGGACACCACACTGGGATAAGAGCATGCTAGTGGCGTTCTGCACCTTGCACTAACCTTTCAGCGTGACCTCTGAATGGCAGAGGCAGCTCCCAACATCGTTTGTAACTCTACACTGGTACTCGCCAACATCAGAAGCATCAAACCTGAAAACGTGGAGGCTAATCAAAGATTTCTCAATGCTTATTCTGTGCTTCTTACTGCTCCGCACGGGTTTATCATCTTTCACCCAGAACACTTCAAAGGGAGGTGTGCCAAGCACCTCACACTCCAAAACCACATCGGAGTCCTTCAAGACTTCCATGGATTGAAACTCCTTGCTAAAATAAGGCGACTCTACAGCGCAAAAAAGAAAGTGCAGTTTGCGTTAATCATACTTTTGAAGCCGGTAACACTGTACTGAGCTTAAAGATACAAACTGTGTGGCTGGATGTCACACACACCTTTGACTGTAACAACACTACTGCAGATATCTTTTCCAGCATCATTTTTGGCTTCGCAAATGTATTCCCCACTGTCTTCAGTATCAACCTCTGAAACATGGAGTCTTGCCAAAGATTTTGTAAAAGATATGCTGTATTTGTCACTCTCTTTTAGTTCTCTATCATCCTTGAACCACGTGATTTTAATCTCAGGAGTACCAGTGACTTCACAGGTCAGCTCAGCATATCCACCTTTCTTTACCAGAAGGGTCGGCTCTAGCTTCTCCTTGAAGGCAGCAGGTTCTGTGGATTTAAGAAGAGCGTTCAGGACAAAGAACACAGGAAAGAGTGCCACTGGGTTAATCCAGCAGCTAGAATTTTAAATAAGAGTAAGAACGCAAACCTTTCACAAATAAGTTTGCACTGCATGTTACTGAACCAGCTACATTGGAGACTTTGCACGTGTATTTTCCAGAGTCTGTTGGTTTGACTGCATAAAGCTCCAAGTAACTTGCTAATGCTTCTGTCATAATGTAGCAGGCTCCTCCTGTCACCAGCTCAGTATCACCTTTAAACCATTTCACTGTCAGTGGTGTTGTGCCTTTAAAGGTGCCTTTGAAATGTACAGTTGTTGCAGGCAGTACATCTTGAGACTCTGGTTCTACAGTGAAGCTGGGTGGCTCTAGATTGCATTGAAAGGAGAAAATTTTCAAGAATAAGAGAGGGCTTGCGTTTTGGGAAAGAAAAGTATTATCACAAGATAAGCAAAATTCCAAGAAAAGTGAAACAAATTGCCAAACCTTTTATAAACAAAGTGCTACTGCTCTCTTTGCTACCAGCAGAGTTTGTGGCTCTGCAAATGTAGACCCCAGCGTCATTGGCATCTAGGTGTTTTATTTCCAGAGATGCTGAGCCTTCTGCAAAGTGTACTGTGTACTTGGCACTTGAAGTGATCTCAATGTCCTGCTTAAACCATGAGACAGTCATTGGAAGAGAGCCTGAAATTTTGCAGTCTAGGCGGCATGAGGTGCTAATGATGCTGTCAATATTCTTCAGTGGTTTAGTAAAGAAGGGAGGGAGAGTGCGATCTGTTGGGAGTGAAAAAAATGACAGAAATGAACACATGAGCAAAACAGGTGTTCTGTTCTGCTTCTGGCTCTGTTGGGCACAGAGCAGAGCAACAGGGCTCTTTGCAAAGAGGCAGTACCAACCTAGCACAGTGAAGCTGGTAGTACAAGAGCTGATGCCCACATCATTGGATATCTCAAAGGTGTATTCACCACTGTCCTGCATTTCAGTGGCATAAAACTTGAGCTGGGCAACGTTATTTTTGAAGCTGATCCTATATTTTTTGCTGGCAGGCAGTGGGTTTCCATCTTTGAACCATTTGGTTTTCAGCTCTGGAGTGCCTGTGACAGTGTACTCCAAAATAGCTGGTTCCCCTGCTGTAACCTGGATCATTTCAGCTTTTTCAATTATTTTGGCAGGTTCTACAACAGAATTAAACAACTGGTGTTAAGGACAAAAGGAAATTGCTTCTCCTCTCAGGTGGGAGACTTCAGGAATCACAGCACTCCTCCACTGACCTTTCACTGCTAGTTCACCAAAGCAGGACTGGCTTCCTGCATCATTCTCAGCCACGCAGGTGTATTTGCCACCAGAGCTCAGCTGGACACCGGTAATTTGCAGTGTTGCTAGACCATGATCAAATGTCACTCTCACATTGTTATCATCTTTAATAATATCTTTGCCCTTCATCCACGTCACAGAAATAGGCTCTGACCCTTTTACCACGGCCTGTAACGTAACACTATCTCCAGCCAGAGCTGTCACATTTTCGATTTTCTTAACAAAAGATGGTGGTTCTAGTTCAAAGAAGAGAGGCAAGAAAAAAATACTCATCTACTGTTACATCATCACATAAAATCTGCTACTTAAAGACAAGTTTTGTAAGACAGTATGTGCAGTACATGTTGCAACTCAGCAACATGAGCAGGCATGTCGGAGAACGGCATTCTCCAGCTGGGAGCTAATGGCCCTTTAATCTCAATGTTCTTCAAATCCACAGGTTTGATGCCAGATAACACTCAAGACACACAAAGAATTTTAAGAGAAGAAGATATTCCCCCTCCCCAGTCTCCCCAGCCTCCCACAAATCCAAAGAAAAGACATTTTAAGAAATAAGAGGGTTTTGCCAATCCCTTCAGTAAGTGGAGTTTTCTCCCTCCCACTGACCTTTCAAGATGTATGTGGCACTGCACATGCACTTCCCGACTTCATTAGCTATCACACACTCGTATTCACCGACATCTGCGCTATTAAATGAGGACACCTCCAAAGAAATAACAGCCTTCTGAGAGGTCAACCTGTATTTTTTACTACTGCGAATCTGCTTCTTGTCTTTGTACCAGCTAATCTCAAAGGGTCCAGTGCCAGCAACCTCACACTGAAGAATGGGGTTTGTTCCCTTCACTAGCTCTGCAGGTTCAAGTGTTCGGATGAAAGATGGAGGCTCTACAAAAGCAGTAAGAAAGAATTAGTCAACCATGCCAGAAAAAAAAAAAAAAAGAAGGAAGGTTTTTCTCAAGAATGTGACTGGCAGCAAGAAGAAGGACAGACCTTTGACAACCACTTCAGTGGTGCAGCTGTCACTTCCAACCTCGTTGACAGCTTCGCATGAGTAGGTCCCCGTGTCATCAACTTTCATTTCCAAAATATCTAACACAGCCACAGAATTGACAAAGGACATCCTGTGTGTGTTACTTTCATGGATTTCCTTATTGTTCTTGAACCAAGTAACCTGGATTTCAGGAGACCCTTTGATTTTGCATTGAAGGCGTGCAGAGTCACCTGGGGTCAGTAAATAAGATGGCTCAACCTTCTTCACAAAGGATGGTGGCTCTGAAAATGGGAAGAAAAGGGAAGAGAGGGGAAGAGATGGTAAAAAGGGGAAGAAGGGGAAGAGGAGAGGGGAAGGAAAGGGAAAAGGAAAAGGGAGAAAGGAAAGAAAGCTGAAATACAAAGGTTTGAAACATTTCTTCCCAGAGCAAGAACAAAATACAACTTCACAAGAGATCAGCATAATCTTTGCTGAGCTGCAGCTTCTGGGGTTTTGCTTGCCCTCTTTGTCCATCTCTCCCCGGAATGCAGGAGCAATTCTTGATTTTCTCCGGTGAAAGAAATATTGAAGTAACACACAGTGCACTGTCAGGCAGCAGGGGAAAAGACTTTGAGGGGAATGGACCAGGTGGCAGGTCTGAAAAGAATTCACTGTGTAATTTCAGCCCAAAGAAGTCTTTTGCCTGTGAAAGAAGAAATGGGGAACCCAAGAAGATGAAAGGTAAAGGGAGCACAGAGCTATCTTACCTCTGACTGTGACGCTGGCAGAAGAGGAGCTGCTTCCTGCCTCATTTGAAGCAGTGCACACATAGTGGCCTGAATCCTTGACCTTAGCCAGAGGAATCTCCAGCGAGGCTATTTTGTCTTCAAAGTAAATCTTATAATCTTTGCCTGGAGGGATTTTGTTTCCATCCTTTGTCCACCCTACAGTTACTTTCCTGTCTTCGTCTACCTGACATTCAAGGCGTATTTTTTTGTTAACTGCTGACTGTACTGGCTGCAAATCTTTAATAAAGTGGGGCTTGTCTATAATGATCATTTCAGTCTGGCAAATATCAGCCCCAAACTTGTTGGAAGCTTTGCAAGTGTAAACCCCTCTGTCACTAGTGGTAAGAAGGGAAATTTCTAAAGCATGTTTGTTTTCCACTTTGGAGATCTTATGGTGGTCTGAAGGTGAAATAGTTGTTCCATCTTTCTGCCAGGTGATGTCGATGACTGGAGTGCCCGAAACGGTACACAGGAACTTGGCGCTTTTGCCAACAAAAGTAGTGATAGGTTCAGGTCTGGTAAGAAACGTTGGTGGAAATGCCTCTGCAAAACAAAAGGGTTCAATGTTATCAAGAGGTGAGGAACAGAGCCGCACTTGCCAGGGACAGAGAGCAAGAGAGGCCAGCTTGTCGCTGGAGACTCTTAAGCAAAAGAAAACAGCAGTGAAGGAGATAAGAGGTGTTAAAGACGATAAATTTTGGCTTTTGGTTTTGTACTTCTTCAGTCTATGTATTGCTCCAGAGCTTGGAGGCATTTTGAATCTCTGGAGCAATGTACAAACTAAAGGAAAATAAACCAAAAGCCAGAACTTCCTTCCCCAAGACTGACATGTTTGCGCACTGTTCTCATAAGATGGGCAAGTTTGCATGCATTTCGCTGTTCGTGCATTTTTTTCTAGTCTCTAGCACCTAGCACTTAGCAAAGACCGCATGAGGACTCCTCCCACAAAGAGAAAAGTCAGAGTAAAAAAAGTAATCATACAAGAAACACCCAAAAGATGATTTTTTTTGTTTTTTCTTTTAAGAAAAAAACCCACTGTATAGCTCTCAATAGACAAAAAGTTTGCAAATTGAAGCCCTTTAAACTTTCTTGGTTTTTTTTTTTAAGAAGATCTATTTCCCCAGTCACAGAGTTCCCCGTTGGCCACGGCACAAAGATGTTCAGGTATGCAGAGCTGCCTAACCTGCGTCGCAAGCACAGTTGCAGGATAAATTTAGGCTGCTAGGATAATTGCACAGTGACTGTTACACCAAGAAATCAGATTTAGAAGTATTTCTTGTTGTCTGGAAGTTAAATAAACCTTCTTCAAGAACGTATTTACAAGGCAATCCCATGCTGTTTCTTCCTGCTCTCCTTCCCCCTTCTTTCTTCCCCTCTGAAACTTTTCATGCTGATTCCCTTTCCTTCATACAGAAAGCGCCTAAAAGCAGCATTCACAGAAGTTATCATTTTTCTATGCTTGTGCCTGCCAAAATTAGGTATGGATTATGTATTACAATGCCAGCCAAGAGCCCTACCATAAACATGTGCAAGTATAGCAGTGAAAGCATTACAATACACCAAGATATTTTATGGAAGAGGAGAAGAGCTTGAGAGTCTGTACTTACCAGTTACCGTTAAAACAGCTGTAGAGCTTACGCTGCCATGCTGGTTGGAAGCCTTACAGCTATATTCTCCACAGTCAACAACTTGAGGCCTTGGGATCTCCAGTGTGGAGAGGTAGTTGGAGGTGCGAATGGAGTATTTGTCCCCATCATATATCTCTCGTCCGGCTTTGTACCACTGGAACTTGACATTGGGAGCCATCTCTACCTCACAGGTAAACTTGGCCACATGATTTACAGCCACTTCCAGGGGTTCAAGCCTTCTCCTCAGGATCGGTGCAACTGAAATTAGAAGCAGAGAGTAATTCAAAACCCTGCCTGCTGACATTCTGAATTTAAGTGATTGACCGACTGAAACAAAAAAAGGTGACATACTTGCAATTCACATAAAGTGACTGTAAAAGAAAAAAATATCTGTAAGAAATGAAAGCAGTACCAGACTCAGTGGACAGACAGTCTTACAGTGCATAATGACATCAGGAAACAGTCGTGATACTGGAAAAACAAGGTGAAATAGCAATGCACAATAGCAATAGGATATGAACATATAGTAAACTATCCTGGAGTTGTGAGAAATTATGGTGTGAATGAGAAATTGTGGTGAATCTGTGCAATGACTCTAAGGAGTGAGAAAGGGTGCAGCAGTGAGAAAAATGGGAAGAGCAGGTCCACTTCTCAGGCAACAATAGGAGAAATGGTCGGGACTGAGATGCAGCTTTGTCCTGACCATGCTAGTGCAATGAAACAACGAAGTTCCTGGCCGAAGACTGGGGTAATGGAAGTGAGAGGCCTCGCAATGAGGTAAATGGAGACCATCAATCCAGAGAGAAAGGGGGCCCTCTGATTAGTGGCATGATGGTATTAATACCGTATCTCTATTCAAAGATACGCATAGTAGGGGAAGTTCGTTAGTAGAGCAGTGCATTAAAAAGATTGCTTTATCCCCATAATCCAACCTCTTTTAACAACTGTGAGTTTTGCTGCTGTTGCTCTTTTTCCACCTTGATTCAGCGCCTCACAGGTGTACTCTCCTTGGTGAATCTCCCCGCACACTTTGCTTATTACTAGTGTGTACGTGTCCTGATCTTGCAAACACTTGAATTTGTTGCCTGAAGAGACCAGTTTACCCTCAAAGTACCAGTTCACCTCTCTGGCATTTGTTATGACAGACACCAGCCTGACACTCTCCTCTTCCTCCACAACAGTGTCAACCAGTTTGCTGTGTATGATGGGATAACTTTCTTTGCCCAGCTCATCCTCTTGCTTTCCTGCTCTAGTTTCCAGACCCTCTCTGCTCTCTTCCTCACACTTTTCTTCCCTTTTCTCCTTTCTTTTCAGTATTTCTGTGGGTGTCTCAATAAGAAGATCTGCAGAGGCTACATCAGCAGTGGCTTCAGGTGCACCCACATCCTTGATGTGACCGTGCTCACTCACAGTGTTGATTACTTGTACAGACAAAGGTTGCTCCAGTGGTATTTCTGCCTCCATAGTCCTCTCAGCCTGCTGGGGCTCCAGCTCAAAGATTTCATCACAGGATTTTCCTAGGAGAAGTGGACTGGCATAGACTGGCAATGCTTTGGATTTTTCACCGGTCAGGACATATTTATCTTCACGAAGAAGGGAATAGAAAGCCTCCTTCAGTATTGTTTCCTGGTCAGCTGTCTGAATGCTGACTTCTCCCAAGGACAGTTGGATTTCTATGGGACTGCATCCTCCTGTGGTCACAACATAGGTGCACGAGGTATGTGTGTTCTCCTTGGTGATGTTTATTGCCTGTACTTCGACATTTTCCTTATCAGCCAACCATTCTGAAAACGAGAGGTTTTTCTCACTTACCACTGCAGCTTTCAGTGCATTTGTGATTTGAGACTTTATGTCTAAGTTGCAGCTCTTGGGAACCAGAGCAGCGAGCTCACTGTCTTTGTTGAGGACTTGGCTTGGCTGGAGCTGGTGAGAGGACATTGTTTCATGGGATTGTCTCTCTGCCCTCTGCCGCTGCTTAAGTGGCTTGGAAAGATCAACATGTTCCTCCTCCATGGACTGGTCTTCTTCCAGAAGCAAGGGAAATCTCACAGCCTGTCCCTCGTGTGTTCTTGCAGCAAAATCTTCCTTTGCTGTTTCCAGGAAAGAAATGTTCTCCAGGGGGACAGCTTGGCCCCCAGTGAAGGCCAGTTCAGAGAGAAATCTAGGTTCAACCATCAGCTCGCCTTGTGCTATCTGAAAGCTCTCAAGGATCTGGATTTGGTCACCATCCATGGCATGGCTCTCAGTGGTGCTTGACACCTGTAGAAGGGTTTGGGAAGCCTCTGTCTTCAGAGCAGCCAGTTGCTCTGCTGCCTTGGGTATGATTTTCTCTTTGGGCATGAGTATCTGTGCAGCTACGGTCCCAAGGCAGCCTGGCAGTTGTGTCTCCATCACTGCTGCGGGCACCACAGCCTGGGGGCCAGCAGGGAGGGCTTGCAGAGACTCTGCCAGAAGCCTGCTGCTCTCTTGTGTTGTGGCTGCCTGGGTGAGCATCTCTTCAACGCTCTGAGCTGCCAGACAGGTTGGTGGCAGGCCAGGCAAGACGTCCTCCCTGGGCAGCATGTACACTGCCTGGCTCATCTGGAGCTGAAGGAAGGTCGAAGGCTCCCTCATGGGCAGAAGACTGAGTGCTCCTTCCATTGCAGGAAGCTCACTAGCCTCCTCGTAGAAAAGGGGGCTCTGGTCCTCTGCCACTGCAGAGTGCTGCAAGGCCAGGCTGTGCCTGCACACAGCATGCTCCTCGGGCAGCACAAGGAGCTCAGCAGAGCACGTGGCCTCGCCCAGGGCACTCACGGCCCTGCACGTGTAGAGCCCAGTGTCTTCCTCCGTGCAGTCCCATACTGTCAGAGAGCCCAAGCCATCAGGGTGGTGAGCAATGGAATGGTGCGCGTCAGAGAAGAGCTGCTCGCTCCCCTTGAACCACAGCACGTCGGGGCATGGCTTCCCCACCACTGTGTACTCAAAGACGGCCGTGAAGCCCGGTGCACACTGCACGCTCTCCGGCTCCCTGGCAAAGCAAGGGAATCCTGGCTTCCTCTGGCGCACGTGGAGCTGGGCGCTGCAGGTGGTCTCACCATGCACATTGCTGGCCACGCATGTGTACTCACCCTCATCCTGCACACCTGCATATGGGAGGATGAGGCTGTGGTCACTGCCAGCAAATACTAACTTGCAGTCCGTGGATGGGGTTAGCTTCATACTGTTGAAAAACCACTGGATTTTGGGTGTGGGGCTGCCAGTAACAGTAACAGAGAGCCTAGCCATATCTCCCTGCCAGACTTCAACATTTGAGACCTGTTTGAGGAAAACAGGGGCTTTGCCCTCTTCCTCCATTTTCATTTCTGCTTTGCTGAAATAAACTGGTTTTCCAGGCTCAAATTCAAGTGTTTTCTCTCTATCAGGCAACTGAAGGCCGCTGCTGTAGCCTTCATTTCTTCCTTCCTCAGAAGAGGGAATAAGAGACCTAGCGATGTCTGTATGGAAAAAAATTGTTTAGTTTTACTAGAATATTTATGAGAATACTCATAGATAGCAATACACAGTGTTAGGGCAACTCTTTTTCTATAGCTGGAGGCTTTCTCAATACTATACAGCAGCTAGCAATGAACAGGTCTGTGTTGTCCCCTTGCTGCCACACCTGCCAAAATGAGTAAGACATGCTGTGTTGTCAGGTTACTTAAGAATTTCCTATCTTGATCAGGATGGGTGTGTCTTTAAACCTGACATCACAGTATGGGTTAGGCATATCCCCCCAGGGTGCACCGTGCAAGTAACAATCAAGCAACATCGATGCATTTCACAGATATAATTAAAGTGTTATGTGTCATACATATTTGTATGTACACCTACGCAAACAAGTACAGCAGAATAGTGCTAAGACCCTGATTTAATTCAAAACACCAACAAAAAAAGCAGAATGCCACAATCAGGATTGAAAAAAAACAAAAACCAAACCAACCAACAAATCCACAATCTTTTCAGCACAGTAACCTTTCTTCTGATGCATAGCTCATGTCTTTAAACTCTATCTTTTGTCTAGCACACCAGAAGATTACCTCTACCTTACCAGCTTTGTCCTGGTTTTGTCATTAGACCCTTAAGTTTACAGCATAATTATTACAAACATCACAAGTCTGAACCCCTGATTTAATATAATTGATTTAGATCTCTGCTTTTGAACTCCTCCCTGCCAAGATGTGGCATGTTAAAAATCCCACAACATCAGAGAAAAAGAGAACAGAACACTTTAAAGATTTTTCTTTTTCTTGCCTTTGTGAGATTATAGATATATACGTTGGACCAATAGTAGTTTAAAAATGAGAGGAAGCAGAGGTCAAGAACATGCCATTCTCTGCAGATGTTTTGACAATAAAAACATCGGTGAAATCTGGAACTTCCAGGAATGGAACAATTCACGGAAAAGCATGATGCAAAGAAAACCTTTGGAAATCAAATACTGTATCCTCACTGAGTCAAGTTTGCTCAGTCAAGACTCATGATTTGATGCTCGAAAGATATAAGCGTTTAAAAAAAAGAATAAAAGTATGAGTGGATTAATGTCTCTAGGCACTGTAATGGTGAACCTTGATAAGCTTCTCAATTACAGTGCCTTCAATTTGAAAACTTATTGAGAGAGAAGAATTTTTGCTGCACTCCAACAACAAATATAAAAAAGAACAGACTCTGTCACCCAATTCTTTCTCATTGGTTTTAGTAATTATTAGTCTTGCCACAAATGCCATAATATAAATGACATAGCACAGTGCATGCAATGATTAACCGCAGAGAAGAGATGCTTAAGTAAAAAAAAAAGATTACAGCAGTCCTTCAGCATTACTTACCAATCTTGTTAAAACAGTAATAAATTGTGCAAGTAAATTTGAGAATGGGTGGCAGAATTGGGCCAATAAAAAATAAAAATAAAAAATATAGAAATTGCAGAGTGAAACCCATGTTAACACAGGAGAATGCTTTATACACAGGAGTGTGGCAAAAATTAATGCACTTTTATGTGTTCCTGGGTATTTATGAGGGAATAACTATACAGATGCTTCTTCATATTTTAGATATGAATATTTAGATATTTGTAAAATGATGTCAGGCAACGAAGCGATGGACTTAAATAATTTCATATTTATTTCACAAATTAACCATACATGTTAACATTCAATACACATTGATGACAAACAAACATAATTAATTCTTTTTTTAATATACTTGTTTTGTAGAAATGAAGACAACATTAAATCTGAAAATAAAATTGTGAGCTTTTTGATTCCTATGAAAACACAAAATTTTGAAAAGAGATAGCCAAGATATACCAATTGTCCCAGACTAAATGCATTCAAACCTAGGATTACTCCAGATTTAATAATTGTAGCTTAGATGAACCAGGTGCTCCTGGCTAATGTATGAAATTTAAACCAAGACTTATAAATTTACATAAACCACAAACACCACTATATGGGTAGAGATAAAGATGCTTGGCCATATATTTCAGATGTGAATATGAACTTGGACCTGTTTGGCTTTTGCTGCTGTTGCTCTTTTTCCACCTTGATTCAGCGCCTCACAGGTGTACTCTCCTTGGTGAATCTCCCCGCACACTTTGCTTATTACTAGTGTGTACGTGTCCTGATCTTGCAAACACTTGAATTTGTTGCCTGAAGAGACCTACCCTCAAAGTACCAGTTCACCTCTCTGACATTTGTTATGACAGACACCTGACACTCTCCTCTTCCTCCACAACAGTGTCAACCAGTTTGCTGTGTATGATGGGATAACATTCAATATCCAAAACCAAGTTATGGGCCTCTTTCTGCTAAAAATATTCAGATTTACATGCAAAATAAACACACATTGCAATTGCACAGGACCTAACCAAAGGGCCTCTGACCTCTTTGACTTTGGAACTAAAAGACCCCTCATGTCACGGCTGACATAGAACATCAGACAATTCATGCCAACTTCCCTAAGGACTTCTGCTATCAAATAAATCGGTTAGCGTTACACATCTACCCAAGGAATGGATTAAGGACACATCATGGAGTAACTCTTTCCCAGCACAACATTGGGTCAGACAGTCATGTTTCTCTTTCCTACCACCGTTACCTATGAGAAAGCACAGTTAGCTCTGCCTTTTAACATACAAATCTTAAATATTTATCAAGGAGTTATGACTGAGAAGAAACTGAAGTGACACCTTTGCGTTAGCCTAAACACTTCAGTCATTTTGCCTGGGTAGTGGGTCATTAGAACTTGCCACTCCCGACTTTATGTCAGGCAACACGATTGGGCAAGGTGAATCTTTTCATCAAAAATTACTGTCCCAGGTGAGTGATGGGATAGTCTTAGAAAGTAATCGATTTTTTGAGGCATGCTGGTCTCACTGTGAGGACACAGCAAACTCAGAAATAAGAAATTGTATGAACATAACTAAGCATAGGAATTGTTTTTATGCTTAAAATCACCACTCTGCTTAAAGCTGTTTGCAAGGCAACTGACAGCAATTTGTAAATAACTGGAAGAACCTCATTAACAGGTAAACAAAGTAAAAATAATTTTTGCTTAGGGATCTTGAACTCAAGATCTCACCTTGACCTATAGGTGACTGGAAAGCTGGTACGTGCATTAGAGAGTTATTTAGTTTCTGAGAAACTTTAATTAATAACTTTCCTCCATTTAACAGATTTTCTTAATCAATTTATCATTGTTTATGTAAGATAGATTTAATTCTGGTTTAATTATGTCAGCTACTGCTGGTTCCTCCTGAGTATTAACATTACTTTAAATATAAAAATATATATTCACATTGAGAACATTAATGTAAAAATCTACTGTGCTGAGAAAATGCCACAGATAACTGAATATATTCCACTTATTTCTGGTCATCTCGACACATAGCACACTTAACTGTTCTTAATTTAAAAAAGAAAGAAAGAAAGAGAAAAGGAATATGTAGAGATGTGGTTCTAATGTGAAACAAGAATACTGCATAAAAATATCTTACTTTTTTACTACTATGCATTTTTTACAAATGACACTGCAATACAGGGACAACCAAAATTATTTTAATGAATTTACAGTAACATAATTGATTTGCTATTATTATGCTCCCTCTCTCCTTGCCCTTTAACTCCTAAAAATACAGTACAAAATATGCTTTCATGTTATTACTTGGTAATAGAGAAGAAAATCCTGTCCAGTCTCTACTAATGAAAAATTTTCATTTTTCTTCCCATTGCTCTGCTTTTCTTTACAACAGCATAATTTCATTGACTTTAAAAAGGCATTTAATTCCATGAGTCAGTAGAATGAGGCCCATAGATGTAAGAATTTTGCAGTGATAGAAACCGTAAACAGGATTTGAATCATGTTCTGACACAACACTGTGAGAAGGGGGAATACCAATTTAAGGAGTTCTTTAACAGAACTAAACAGCAAGCATAAGTCAGGGTTCCATACCTCTAGGTTACAAGGAAAAGGTGGTGTCTACATTTTCAGGTGATTTCTAGCCTACATAAAACAATAGTGATTGCAATGTTACAGACACACAGGTATATGTACATTATACAAAAAAATTAGTCCTACGCAAATGAGTGTCAATTAAAATATCTTTACAAGAATGAGCAAGGACCATAGAAGGAGCCTGAAATATCCCTCAGTGCAGAAAGTGTACGCAAATCTACGTATGGATTAAATCTCATTTGCATTCCCCAAAGAAGGCAAATCTAAGTGAAACACAAATATGCCCACAGAGAGGTTTTCATCCTTATAGAGATGAAAACAATGCCCCTAAAATGAGTGCTGCATTTTTACCTGCAGTGAACAACATCATAAAAACACTTAGTATTTCAAGACAGACTCTGAAATAAATTACGGAAATTTAATATAATGTTAACACAGCGCAAGTCTCAGCAGTTCCTGCCCTGTTAGTAGCTATACATTTGTACTGCCCGCTGTCACTTTGCATCAGGTTTTCAATAGTAAGACTGTGCAAGCCATTCTGCTCTTCCTGTGCACAGTACCTATCCCCCTCCAACAGCACCCCATCCTTGTACCAGCAGACGGTTGGGCAGGGGGAGCCAGTCACAAGACACTGGAAGCACACTGAGGCACCTACAAATGTACTGTAGTCAGAAATGAGCCTCACAAATCTGGGAGGAGCTTCTGTGACCTGGAACTCAAAGCTGCAGCTCTCCGTGTCCTCTGCCCTAAACTCAACCCGTTCCTCTTCGGATGGCTGTGCAAACACGTCAAAACTAATGTTGACACGCTTCTCCCCTTCCACTTCCTGCTCTTGTTGAGTCACTGCAAGCAGTCGGATCGCTTTTTCTGAGTCATCTCTGTGCGGCTCAAACTCAAATTCCAGCTCTATTTCTGACTGGTCACCTGGGCTTACAGTCTTACTCAAAAGCAAGTCACCCTTCTGAGACCTGTGTGGTTCACAGCCTGTGACTATCTCACTGCTCACTGCATTTGCTTCCTGCTGAGCTGTGACCACAAGGGAGCCTTTGCACGTTGCTTCTCCCAGCCTATTCCTTGCCTGACAGTGATACCAGCCACTATCAGAAGGTCCTGCAGTTTGGACCGTCAGACTGTGAAGTCCCTCCTTCTGACTCACGACATACTTCCCTGTGCCAGGTGTCACACGGGTGTCACCTCTGAACCACCGAACTGCTGGGACAGGAGTACCTGTTACGACACACTCAAAAACTGCATCCAAGCCTTCTGTCACCTTGATATCTGTAATGGGCACGGCAAAGCGTGGAGGCATTTCGGTTACTTGGAAATCAATTTTTACATCCTCATTCTCCCCTGCTGCCAAGCCTGCAGCTTGTTCTAACAAGGCAAGTGGAAGTACATCTAGGGAAACCACCATGCTCTTCTTGTCTGGACTAAACTCAGGACTGGTTATGATTTTGACCTGCTTCTCAAACTCTTTCACTTCATTTTCATCCAGCTCCACTTCCAGGAGGATTTCCTGTGGTGAAGGGGACCTTGAAGAGGTGTTTTGCTCCATGTCGAAGTGTATAACATGCTGGTGGGTGACAGGGGGTGGCAGTGCCAGTGACCGCCCATCTTCAGGCAAAACTTCCACCTCTGCAATACTTTTAGCTTCCCCGACAATGTTCACTGCATGGCACAGATACTGCCCTTCGTCGGCTTTCTGGACATTCGTGATTTCCAGAACATATATGTCCCCATCCTTCTCTACTCGCACTCTCTCATCCAGCTCCAACAGAGACTTATTATGATACCACTTCACTCCTGGCTTGGGCACACCCACCACCTCAGCCACAAATGTCAGTGTGCTGCCCTCATATAACCTCCTCCTGCTCAGCGCCTTGAGGAACGCAGGTGGCATGTCCCTGCCTGATGGCTCCAGGGCTTCACAGGGGGTCATAAACCCGTTTGCCTGGGGCTGGTCTGGAGGCTGATGCCTCCTCTCACAGAGCGGGAGCATGGTCAGGGCATCCATATACTCCCCAGTGGGCGTCCGGTAGCGTTCTGGTGGCGTGCTGTCCCCTGATGCAGAGTAGGGTCCCTCAAAGGGTGTGAAATATTTCTCTGAGGATGTGTTGTATTTTGAACTCTCGGGGGGTGTGGAGTAGTGCTCGGGGGCCATGCTGTACACCGAGCCCTCGGAGGGTGTGGAGTAGCGCTCAGGCGGCGTGCTGTACCCCGAGCCCTCAGAGGGTGTGGAGTAGCGCTCGGGTGTGCTGAGCGGCGTGTGGTAGGACGCTGATGAAGCAGTTTCAAAGATTTCCACAGAGGAGGGAGGTGTGTAGAAGCGGTCTGAATCAGGTGACTCCTCTCTGCTCCCACTGTCCAGCTCTATAGACATTTCTGACTCGGGAGAGAAGGGCCGGGCAAGTTCCTGATGGTTGTTGTAATAATCATAAACCATGCTGAAGGTAACCTCCTCCACTTCCAGTGAAGTGATAGTTTCTTGCTGCTCCTTCTGAACTGTGCCTCTGAGATTTGGAGTTTCATATATCCCAGTGGATCTTAAATAATTGGCCAGGGAGAAATCAGGCTCCAGGTCTGAGATTTGAACAGCACTGGGCTCTGGACCTGCAGGAGTATCCTCCCACATTTCTTCTCCATCCACACTGTTCTCAGAGGCTTCCTCAGTGGGAGTCCTCTTCTTGTCCCAAGACTCCTTCCTTTGCTCCTCCTGTGCCACAGGATCATCCATTACTAACCCAAGTATGATTTTCCCAAAAGAGAAGCCCTTGGTTGTGTTTGGTTCCTGTTGGATGTCTCTGAGCATCTCCTCAGGGGAATCTGTGCTTTCTGTCTCACAGGTGAAGCTGCTCATTCCTGGCTCAAAGACCTTTTCTATCCCAGAACCACCATCTTCCTCAGCCTGATGCCCAGCCTGGGGTTTCTTTTCATGTGCAGCTTTTTTCAACTCCATAATGAAGCTGTCGCTCTGGGAGTCTACAGTCTCCAGTCGTTCCCACACATGGGTTTCCTGAACTCCTCTTTGGAAACCTGCTGTGGGCTCCACCAGAAATTCATTAATTTTTTCCTGAAGTAAGTCCTCTCCACAGACACTCACCTCTGACTCCTGCATTTCTTCAGCAGAATGTCCCTCTTCAGCAGATATCATGATGCTGCCAAGATCCCCATTAGGAGTTTGCAAAGCAGCTGTTGTGATTTCTCTTGGCTGTTCCTCTTCCTGGGCATCAACCTCCTCTTGCTGCATCCTGTAGCTCTGACGCAGCTCCTCACTCAGAGACATCTCTTCCTCAGGCTCATTGTGTTGGTGCACAGGGGAGATGAGCCCAGTGACTCTTACTTGCACACTTTCCAGTGCTGTGGGGGTTTGTGCCTGTTCTGTGTACGCAGTCTCTGCAGCTGGGAAAGGCTCCACAAACTTCTTCAGATCAAATGTGATCTCGGTCTCAGTTTCAGTTTCAGTCTCAGTCTCAGTCTTCTTCCTCACAAGGAACTCTCTGAAATGCCCTTCCTCCAGATGAACTTCAGCTTCCTCAGTAAAAACTTGACTTGGGTTTTCTATGCCAGGAGGAGTGGGGATTAGATCCAAAGAAGGGCTGCAAGCATCAGACTCCATTTCTTGCAGCATTTGCCTGTCACTGTGCATTTCCCAGTGTGTGGCATCACCATCATCAATCAGTTCTTCTTTACAAAGATTGTCATCAGCTTCAATGTCCTGTTCAATATCAACTGATCTCTCTTGCTCCTTGTCCTGTTCTTCCTGCTGCTCTCCTGTATAGAATTTGTAAAAGCCAAACTCCTCCTTTGTGGGGGTACTTGTAATGTGGTCCTGCAGGTGGGGCACACTTGGCTCTTCCACAGGAGGCACATCAGGAATCATTGCCTCCCAGGCAGGGGCATCACACTCTCTGCAGACATCACTTCCCTCTTGTACCACAGGTGATATAGGAATGGAAAGTTGTGAATTCTTACACTCCCCTGCCAGAGTAGACTGCTCAAAGGCATGTGTTTGCTCTTGCACTTCCATAAATGACAAATCCTTGCCCTCTCTTGCCAGAGCAGACTGCTCAAAGGCATGTGTTTGCTCTTGCACTTCCATAAATGACAAATCCTTGCCCTCTCTTGCCAGAGCAGACTGCTCAAAGGCATGTGCTTGCTCTTGCGCTTCCTTAAATGACAAATCCTTGCCCTCTCTTGCCAGAGCAGACTGCTCAAAGGCACGTGTTTGCTCTTGCGCTTCCTTAAATGATGAATCCTTACACTCCCCTGCCAGAGCAGACTGGTCAGGAGCATGTGCTTGCTCTTGCACTTCCATAAATGGTGGCTTCGAGATGTCCCAGGACAGGGTATCTGTGTGTGGTAGCACCTTGCCTCCTTCAGGCTCCAGCTCCTCAGAAAAGTGGCCTGAGTCTTTGGCCACCAGTTCACATCCTTCCCTGGATATGGTAGGGTGCAATTCAGTGGTATCAAATCCAAGCCTATGTTCCTCAGAGGCAGCTTTTCCCGTGTGCTGCCTCATCTCAGAAATACCATCTGTATAACTCACCCTTTCTTCTGTGTTGCCCACTTCTTGCCTTGCGTAAATTTCTGTGGTATCCAGCACCATCGTTTCTTCCACCTCACTTTCCCTGAAGTGAGGCGTTTCCTCACACTCTTCCAGCTGCTCACCAGGAGGTGGAGACAACCTTAGGGACCATGGTAGGTGGGCTTCCTCCTCCTTGGGGCATGCGGTTTGTTCCTCTTCATCCTTCCCAAGTATGCTGAGGCCTTGGAGGTGCAGAACATGGTCCACAGCAGGCAGTTCCTCAGTGCCTTCATCCTTCCTATACAGCTTGGGCACACTGGGCTGCACGATCAGCTCAGAGGCACACTCTGCTGTTCCAGCCACGTTTGTGGCCACACAACAATATCGCCCAGCATCCGTGACGGAGACCTCTTGAAGGTGTAAGCGGTATATGCCATTCTTGCCTTCTTCAAACCTCAGCCTCTCACTGGCAGAGAGGCTCTGGCCATTCAAAGACCAAGTCACAGCTGGTGGGGGCTGCCCAGACACAGCACACTCCAACACCACTTCCTCTCCTTCGTGGCAATGAATATGTGCTGGGGTTTCTGTCACAATTTGGGGTGGTTCATTTCCCATATCAAATGAAAACTTAAATTTGTGCTTTATAGTGGAAGCAGCCTGCTCTGGAGAGAGTCGTGGGGTCTCCCTCATCTCTGTGTCTTGCTCTGGTGTTGGAGTGGGGGCAGTGATTTTGATTTCCACAGGCAATGACAGCAAGTCTGAGTCTGGAACTGCACTTGGCAGTCTCTTCGGTGCTGCAAAGGCCAGACCAACTTCTTCTTCCTCCTCCTCCCTCACTTTCTCCTCTTCCTTTTTCTCTTTCTCCCTTTCTTCTTCCTTCACCTTCTCCTCCTCTTTCTTCTCCTCCACTTTCATCTTCTCCTTTTCCTTCTTTGCGTACTTATAGGCTGGCATTCGCTGCCTCACATAGAGTGCAGCTGAGGTGCTGACTGTGCCCAGTGGGTTGAATATCACACAGGTGACAGTGCCACCGTGCTGTGGGAGCACAGATGGGATGGTCAGTGTGGAGCAGCACTCCGTGGTGTGAACAGCAGTGCCCTGGATGCGTCCCACGGGCTTGTCATTGTTGTACCAAGTGACGGTGGGCTGTGGGCGGCCATGGAAGAGGCAGGAGAAAGTGCATCTTTGTCCCTCAACAGTTTCCTGGGACTTGACCTCCTGTACAAAGAGGGGTGGACAGGGCTCCAGGAACCCACCTTGCACCTGCCATCTCTCCCCCGTGGCCTTGGGTCTGGAGTATTGCTTCACTACTTGCACTCTGAGGGGCTTCGGGCCAACCATTGTGGCAGCCACCTTAGGTGGGTTGGGCTTCCCAGGAGGGCTCTCCTGGGGCACGGACATGAGGGATTCCTGCTTCTTTTTCAGTGCTGCCCTCTTTGCTTCCCGCAGCTTCTGCAGCTTCCAACGGATCTCCTCATCCAGGAGCTCCTCAGCATCAGGCACTGTGCGCCTGTGCTCCCTACCGTGTGCCAGCCCTGGGCGGTGAGGCCCCGCCAGTGGCAGGCTCTGGAAACGGATGGTTCGTACCCTGCCCCGGGCTGATGAGAGGTCCCCAAGCTCAGCCACCTGCCCCTTGTCAAAGGGTGAGCCGGTGCAGCGGAGCACCACCCGCAGCCGGTCCTCCCGCCGTTGCTGCAGCAGGCACTCCCAGCCCTGCCGCGTCCACTCTGCTTTCCCGGCGAGACCCGAGCCCCGCTGCTCCCCTCTGCGTGCCACCAGCAGTGAGGCAGTGGACTCAGCCGAACCCTCACTGTTAATGGCAAATACCCTGTAGCTGCCGGCGTCGTACTCCCGCACATCCTGCAGCTCCAAGCTGGCGCAGTGTGCGTGCTCCGTGCTCTCGGTGCGAATCACCTTGCGGCAGTCCTGGAGGACGGGCCGGTTGTTGTGAAACCAGGCCATGTGCGGTGCTGGGCATGCCACCAGCTTGCACTGGAAGAATGCAGGGTCCCCCTCCACGACAGACCTACACTTCAGGCCCTGCGTGAAGATGGGTTTACGGTTCTGGGGGCAAGGCAGCACCACCACTGTGCCACGTCCCTTGAAGTCCACTACGCTGCGCTGCTCTGCAAGAGAAGGACACTGGGTTACTACATGTCACGCTCTGCCTACCATCTGGTTGTAAAAAAGTAGCAATAGATTGAAATAAAAAATGGGCATGCAACAGATTTCATCACACACCCAGGAAAAAAAAGTAATTCACTCACCATATTTGTTCGAATAAACGCAACGCCTTGCTCTGTTTTAAAGATTGACACGAAAATCGTTCGTTGTCTGTTCTTTCTTCAGACTGTGGAAATTTCTTCTTGAACAAGCAAAAAAAGAATTTCAAAATAACATGTTCTTCTGCGTGTATGTTTTTGTTGCCTGGAAAAGCTGTGTGTCTTTGAGTGGCAAGGAAGAAAATCTTACCTGACTTGCAGACAGTAGAATAAACGCCCTTTCTGACCCCTCTGTTTGTAGATATGTTCAAACAATTGAAAAAAATATTTTGAAATATATTTTTTTAAAAAGTAAGTAACATGAAATGAGAAGGCGTTTATTCGAACTAATACAGCCACTAACTTCACAGTGTTATGCACGGGGGAAAAAAGCAAGCAACATGAACCACGTATGCTATCTGCAAGCCAGGGTAAGAGATGTATAATGATGAATTAATGTATGTAAAAAAAAGTGCAAGGAATCAATGGGAATGTGTAGCTTTCACATAACCTAAACAACAAATGCTCTCTAGTAGACTTCATCTATCCATTCAACGGTGTCCATTGAACTGATTAATGTTAGGCCGCTAACTTGTTTAAAAGTAATACAATTGAGATTTGTATAACTTCCTTCTGAAGTAAACTATTTCATGCATTCAAAAGGAAATTGAACAAATAAGAGCTCTGTGAACAGCTGCAAAGCATGAAGTAAAAGTTAAAAATATGGCTGCACAATTATAAATTTGAAGTTTTAAACATATTTTAAAACTTGAATAACCTTATAATGCAGGTAACCCTTTGCATATCAAAACAAACATGCAACATGTTCCAATATGCTTTAAAGTGTGTCTTTCCCCATCAGACACTTCATGGAAGCTGATAAAAGCTTTTCACAAGATTACTAATTACTGGTACTAATTATTCTCATTGGTGATTGTACCTTTCATTTCCATTTCAACCTCTTCCTCTAGCTTCTCGTGAACAATTTTTTCAGGCGCTAGAATAAAAAAGACAAAGATTTTTGAGCTATAGCTGCTAAATGTGCCAATCAACACTTTATATAGTAAAAACACCCAATCTATTTTGCAACAACACATAAATTCACATGTACGTACACACACATAAATGCATGCCAAACAATTCAAACACCTGATAAATTTTGAGAACAGAGTGATCAAATATTTTCAAACTTGTTTTCAATGTACATTTTTCTATAAGGTTTGCTTTCTTTTCGCAGGGTGGGGGAAAGTTTCTAAAACAACATGCCTTTATCATGCCGTAAATCCCTGAAGAAAACATTCAACAATCCACAGACTAATGAGCTACTTCTCGTTCTTTATCATCTCCTAAGGAATGAATATACTGGAATGCAATGATGATGCTATGCATAAGGAATTGATACTTGGAAGGAACATGCAGTTGCCAACCTGTCACTTTCAGACGGGTGCTGCACTCGGCTTGTCCTGCAGGGTTAACTATTCTGCACTTGTATATACCCTTGTGGTTCTGACCAACTTTCAGTAATCTTAAACTGCACAATGGCCCATCGTGCTTTATGGAACACAGTGCAGACTCCTCAACTATCAGCTGATTGCACAGCCAGACTACGCAAGGTGTAGGCACACCTTTCACTATGCAAAAGAGAAACACATCGTCTCCTTCTTTTACAGTGGTTTCTGAAGGCAGAGTTTCAAGAAACTCTGGTGCTTTGGCGTCAGTTTCTGTGATGTCTTCACATGGCACAACATCAGGATAGTATACTCTGTTTCTTTGCTTCTCAGTTTCATATGGTCTTTGGGATGTAGATATAAACAAGCTCGAGGTTTTCTTTGAAGATTCTTGCTTAACTTCAGATGCTTTAAACTGACAATCTTTGGCTGCCTTAAAGCTTTTAGTATCTGATTCAAGAGTAATTTTTGTTACTGCTTTGGCTCGTGCTTCTTTTGCTAGGTAAGAATAAAGTTAGGAAAAGGATTAGGTCAGATGTTTTGCAGGAATAAAAAATATCCTTATACTTAGAGGGGGAAAACCCCAGGAATTAGTATTATTATAGATATATTATAGATTATTATGATAGAATATGCCATATATTAGTACCAAAACAATGCTATTAAACACGAGTGATTGCACATTTAAGAGCTCTGTTCCTGTTAGGCTAATTCTAGGTAACATTTATGCCTGTGGGACTTTCATCTTGATCCACAATGGCTAAAAAAAGCACATCTTTGCTTCTAATTTAGAGCCTTAATTTGGAAAGTAGCAGCAGAAGATTATGTAAAGTGCTTTTCACAGCTCTATAGTGAAGAAAGAAAATTTCAATAGTTAAAAGCCAAATCAGCAGGGTCAATGCCTTTCTCGTTATTCATCTTAGTTTTCTGGTCTCGATTCCTTTGAACTCATCAGAAATACTATCACCTGTGATGATAACACATTTTTTGTGTCTTCATTAGTGGTAACACTACTAACATTTTAATACTTTGATGTCAGGAAGAGGTGGAAGGAGTTTTAGCAAAAAATAAATAGTTATATATTAGGAAGAGTGAAAGGTAGAAGACAGTTCATTATGGCACTAATAAAATACTTGCACCCATTAATCTTTTCAAGTACATTAACGTATATTGCCAGCTTTGGAATTGGAATCTTGGATTTGTTGGAAACATGCTGGAGTTTGAAATGACCTGGTATCTAATTCAACATTGCATCGGACATTCTTTTCTTCCTTAAACTCCAGCTCCAGGAATTAACAAAATATAAAAATTCCTACAAGCCTGTTTTGCTTTACATCTCACTGCATATCACGAAGGATATGAGGAATAAAAAGCCTGAGGCATCTGTGACTTTATGGGAAGAGGTACAGAGTTACAATACAACTTCCCAGTGCTGCACATCAGTTATGAATAGAGCCCTAAATGTGGAGGAAAAGCCCCAGAGCGTTATTACTAGAGCTTTCTCAATTAAATGCTGATAGTAAAGGAAATATGAGTGAGCTCTAGGCAGTTCTAATGAAGCTGCAAAAGGTAAGTGATAATGTTAAAAGTCAGATAACCACCTTTGACTGTTAGTATTGCGGAAGTTGTTGTCCCTCCACAGTCATTATACACAGTACAACTGTACAGTCCTTGGTCTGTCAGCTGGGCATTTAGGATTGTGAGCAGAAGAACATTCCCATTTTGTGATATCTTCAATTTTTCAGACAATTCTATCTTTTCGCCGTCATGGGCCCAAAGAAACTCGTAGAATTCATTTTCTAAGGCACATATGAACTGAGCAGTGTCACCACGTTTCACAGTTAGGTCTCTGAGTTGCAAGAGAATCTTTGGAGGGACATCTCTCTTTTCCTGAGAGGTCGTCATAGAGATTTTGGTACTCTGAGATGTTTGAGAAAGAACTGTTGTATGCATGGCTTTCATTTCTTCAATTGATGTAGCCTTCATGGTCAAACTTTCTGATACACTTTCAAAAACCTGTACACGCAATTCCTGTGATGGTTGTTCCACTGATTTAAATTCTTTTTGATAAGTTTCAATGTTCTTCTTTGTGAGAGGAGAAACATGAAGTTCTGATATAGCCTGTGACCGGATAGACTCTTTTACATCTTTCCCAGAACTTTGCCTATCTAAGGCTTGCACTGTGTAATCAAGTAACAAAAACAACAACATTAGTATCTAAAGAACTTTACTGGGCCATGCTCTGAACAAAATCAAACAGCATGGAGGATGAAAATGAATGATCTTCATTTCAAAACACAGCATGCCAGATGTACTACTCTGTTGACACAGAAGTTATCCATTCACATGAATGAATGACAAGTGATGCCTAAGCTAGTCATGCAGTTGATACTCAGTTGGTGCTTGTCTCTTCTTTTACTAAAGTGGTCCATTTTAGTTTTGGGAACTTATGGCCCTTTTAAAGGAGGTATTTTCTTTTATTTTTTCCCTACAGAAAAGTAATGCAAAATACCTCAGTCACTGCTATAAAGATCACTAAATCATGTTTTAAAAAAATCTGAATGCCTTCATTAAAGCATTTCTATTCTTTGACCTATATTGAGATAAAAACTTGAAAATTTCCAAATATTACAGCTTAAAGACAGGAAATTAGAGTAGCTGGGTTACTGAGGGTACTGTTAATGTTAGGTGGGAAAGAAGAGGTGTGAAACAAGGAAAAAAGGAAAAAAAAACAAGGAAAAAATTAGTAACAGCATAAAAGTGTGGTATACAACAAATTGAATCCCTTTGAAGTAAAAATGGGGCTTTACCTTCTGCAGTCACTGTAAGTGTAGCTGTACAAGTTGTTTCTCCAGCACTATTTCTTGCCTTGCAAGAGTATTGGCCAGCATGCTCTAAGAAAGCATCTACTATTATCAGTATAGCTGTGCCTGTAGACTCATCAAAGTGGAAAACTAAGTCTTTTTTTGGCAACATGAGTTGTTGATTATGAAACCACTGGATTTTTGGTTTGGGCCTGCCAGAGACTCTAGCTTGAAATCTGACTGATTCCCCGCTGCATACCCTGCAGCTTGAAATAGGCTGGATAAAGGTGGGCCTTTGGCCAATAGATTCCTCCTTAAGTGAAACAGATGAAGAAACATGCCAAGGGAACTCTGATGTAACTTCTTCAACCTTTTTAAATCCTGAAAAGAAGCATGCCAACTTTTAATTTCTTACCCTACACTACAGTAAATTTTCTCTTTCATTCAAGAGTTTTTTTTCTAACTTGCAACTTAACAGCATGAATTATTTTCATTCATCAATTATAAAATCTATTTCAAAAAGAAAACAAAATACTTACGGTTAAATAATATCAAGGACAATGTAGAACAGCAAATTCTCCAAACAATATTTCTGCTCTAAAACTTTGATCAATGTTCCATCAATTCACATGAATGTAAACTATTTCTTTTCAGTTGCCCGAGAACCTGCTACATACCTCTATTTAAGATGTTTTTCAACACTTTCAAAGTAATTTATTTTATACAAAAACTCCTACTAGATTGTCTTCACAGGCAAATCAAAGCATGTATAAGCAAAAAACTTCCATTAGAAAGAAGGTTTTTACCATCTTTGGTGCATGACAGATTCTAAGACTGGAGTAAATGAAAAGGGGGGAGGGGCATGGAACATTAAAAAATTGTGAAATACATTTTTCTGTTCATGACATATATTTTGGAGACGTCTGTGTATGCTGTGGACATTGTATGCAAAATGGTAGCAATTAATTGAGTTAAAAGACAACATGACAGACAACAACTCACATATAAGCATCAGTGTATATTAAGATGATTATTGGAACATGACCTGAACAAGACAACTTCTTTAATTGCACAGTGTACCTTCTAACTTCAAGGTGGCAGTGCTGGTCACTTGGCCTACAGAGTTACTCGCCACAAAGGTATAGATTCCTTCATCCTCTGGATAAGCTTCAGCAATCTCCAGCTGGTAAGTGTCTTCAAACTGAGTCATTCTGAAAAATCGTGATGGCTTGACCTCCTTCTCTTTGCTGTACCAAGAGACTTTCAGATCTGCTCAGGCAAAAGAAAGAAAGAAAAAAAAAGGTGTAAATTATGATATTCTACTAGCAAGTAAACACTATTTTTGTATTTATATCTTTCAAAAATCTTAAACTCAAGTATCTAACTTTAAATGTGCCTTGTATTATTCTGGTAAAGTGTGATGAGTGGAAAGTAACCTACTGGTTGCTTTAGATTTTGATTTGTGCATTGGAAATATTTGTATGGCAAAACTGATGCTGGTGCAGACATGTTACTGAGTAAAAATAATCCTTCATTAACTCTGTTAGTGTAAAAACTTAAAAATAGTTTGCTACTACATCAATCAGAGAAAGTATCTTTTTAGAAATGTGATTTTGCTACAATTGCATGATTAAACAGGCAATAAAATATCTAGCTTTAACTAGTCAGGTTAAGAAATTAAAACAGAACATTCTTTTGCTAAGCACAGCACCTTCCCTCTTTTTGTTGCAAATATTACGTGTCATATTTCTCAAGAAAGATTTATGTATTCCCATATAAAATGTTGTATTACTTGTATAGATTCTTGTAGACTTTGGAGAGAATTGAAGCAGACTTTAGCCTTTTCTCTCCAGCTGTCACTGTACTACATCATTAATCATATGCTGCTACTCAAATAGTGTGCTATTACTGTTATCAGAAGAGTTTTCAATAGCCAGTTGCACAGTGTGTACCATTAAACAACTGTACTTGCAATCATGTGTTGCCTAATATAAAAGCTTTTTACAACACAAGTTAGAGGCATGCAAATACATTTGGATAGAGTAGGAGATAAAGGAAATTTTCAATAGGAAGAATTTCTTCATTGCAAGGGTTGTCAAGCATTGGAACAGGCTGCCCACTGAAGTGGTAGAGTCGCAGTCCCTGGAGGTATTTTAAAGCCACGTAGATGTGACTCTTAGGGACATGGCTAATTTCTAGACCTGGCAGTTCTGGGTTAACAGCTGGACCTGATCATCTTTGACGTCTTTTCCCACCTAAATAAATTTTTATATCTATAATTTCTAAATTTTCTATGATGGGTGACCTAGATAAAAGGATCCTTATATTCTGTGCTGTAAATGCAGCTTCCACATTCACATGAATACAGTTCCATTAAAAAAAAAAGTTACACTAGCATGCATTGCACAAAGGGTGGGCCAGTCTTTCCAACATATATTGTCTGAGTTTTAGCAGCACTTCTAAAGCAGAATCAGATTTGTTGTAAAGCTTTTTTTTAAAAAAAAACCCTGGAGTTTTATTTCAAATGATAGAAATGAAAATTATATATGCTTGCATATTTATGTATATAACCAATTTATATGAATTTTTATAGAGCTGTCACTCAGGATTATTTTTAAATTTGGAGGTTTTTTTATCTTAAATAATTTTAAATTTTTTGGCTTGTGAACTGGATCTTACTCTGCAGTTTACCATGTGAATATTTTGTTAGTAGCCATACTCAAGGCCATTTGCCAAGTGAAGAAAGGTAGCTTTATTTGACTGTGTGTTAAGGAAAAAGGTATGTTAATTGCAGAGTGACATTCTATGTCACTAAGTCAAGAAAACTTATTTAAGTAAAATCTACACTTAAAAAGACAATGAGGAAACACTTTTTATGCTAGGAAAAAGAAAGTAACCACAGTTTAGTGTTTGCAGAGTGATACTTAGAAATATTAGGAGAAAGGTTGAGCCACAGTTTCAGACAGTTAGCGCAGTTAATGGACATGGCAGTGTGTGTCTTTAGAAACTTCATCATGTTCATTTGACACGGTAATGCTTTTCCCCCATGAAACTCTACATTTTACTCACTGACACGGTTTTCCAACATCAGTTGGCATTTAAAATGCTGAGAAGTTTCCAAAGAAAAATTTTTGAGACAGATCTTCTTTTTAGAAACACTTAATATATTTATGATAGTTTAAAACTTCCATGCTTGACGCCACCTTTGACTTGCTTAATTGAAAGTAGTCAATAACACTTGGCTCTGTGTGTATATCAAATAACCGTACTTCTAGGGTTAGACTGATCCGAGCACATATACTGCTGAATTTTTTTCTGAATTCAAGATGAAAAATTCTGAGAGATGGAAAGATGTACAGGATTTCATTAAACCCACCTGTCCCAGTAACTCTGCACTGAAAACAAGCGGAATGTCCCTCAGAGGTAACAGCATCACGTAGTGGTATTATGACAGCAGGTGGATACACTGGCATTTCTAGCTCAGGAGAAACAACTTCTGGGACTAAAGAATAAAAGAAAGAAGTGATTTTTAAAGATGAAGAAAGAAAATTTCATTTCAAAAACATTGTTACGAGCATGGGAAACTCACTTTCGACTGAAAGTGAAGCTGAAGTTGTAGCTACTCCGTAGTCATTTTTTGCTTCACAGGTGTACACTGCTTCGTCTTCAGGGAAAGTTTCAATCAGCAGCAGAGTATATTCTTGTGCATCATGGAGAAATTTGCACTTGAAGCCTGGAGAAAGCTGTTGATCATCTTTGTACCACGAAATTTTGGGCTGGGGTTTGCCTGATACAATAGCACAAAAGCGGGCAGGTTTGCCAGACTCCACAGTGGTTGGCTCCAGCTCCCGAATAATCTGGGGTGGCTCTGGAGCTGAAGATTGTGAGGAAGCGAGGTGGCAAAGAGAGAGAGGAAGAAGAATGAGAGAGAGAAATCTCATTATTGATATTATTGGTGATTCAAAACTATTTGCAAAGAATTAAACAAACAAAACAATCCTCCTCATTATTCCTAATCTTTTGTGTCCGTGAAAATCCACCCTTTTCCTTGATACAGGGGGAATGATCTAGCAGCAAGTGCCTTAACATAATTAGTTGTTTTGGTGTAAGTGTTTTCTGGCAAAATGCGTCCAAGAGTTGTTAGGTTGATCACTCTGGAAAGGCACATCTGTCCATATGAACAAATTAGTTTCATTTAGACTGGGGAATTTTCTGATCTAAGCAAACACAGTGGGAAAAGAACTGCTATGGTATTTTCATCCACTAGCCAGCTACTTCAGTAGGGCAAGAAACAACCATGTACATGAAGAATTTAGTAGTGTTCCAGATGATCTTTTTGAATTTTTTTTTCTTTCAAGAGTTAGAATTCCAGAGAAGCTATATAAAAATCAGAAAACCATTGAGTAATGAACACAGTCAAAGCATTGGTTGTGGGGCCACATACCATTCACATAAAGAACAACAGAACTCCTATTCCGTCCTGCAACAAAAGTATATTCTCCAGCGTCAGAGTAAGTGGTTTCAAAGATGCTCATTCGATGAACTCTCCTTTCCACCACATACTTGTATCTTTCCTCATATTGGAAGTTGATCTCAATACCATCCTTGTACCACTGTGGTTCAATGTCATCTTCATTGACTTCAAATTCAATTTCAGCTCTTTGTCGCTCAATGACCTTTGAAAAAGTAGAATAAATAATAGAAATAATATTGTTTTTTCCTATGGTCTCCCTTACCATTTCCTAGGTGAAGGTTCTGACCTTATGATTACAGATTTTTGTTCTATGACTCTTGCTGGTTAGACATTGTTGCTCTTCCCTTGCATTATTCTTTGAGTGACAAAGCTATGAAATATTTATTCATCTGTATAGGCCTTACCTGAATATCTTTCTGGGTACTTCTGATACGAATGTCACGACCTTCCACTATCAAATTGGCACTGGATGTGTTTCCACCTGCTACTACAGTGTACTGACCAGCATCAGACATCCTTGTGGAAGGAATGATGAGACGATGGACATATTTCTCTCTCTGAATTTTCATCCTGAGCATATCAGAAAAGAAAATGAGCTCGATATTTCCTGGGGAAAAACACACACCAGAAGTAAATATGGTGTAGAAGCAATAATTTACCTGTCACCAATCTGGAGTTCTTGCCCATCCTTCATCCACTGGACCTGAATGTCAGGTTCTGAAATTTCACATTCAAAAATAGCCCTCTTCTTCTCCACCACTTTGATGTCTTTAATATGCTTCCTAAACTCAATGTGACGAGCTAGGGCAGAAAAAAATAGGATGAGTGCCATGGTGTTATTTAAGCCCCTAGAAGTCACTAAATATACAAATCGAGAGAGCAAATACCTTCCACATATAAAGTGGCTGATGAAGCTGCTTTTCCAGCAACAAAAGTATATTCCGCTGCATCACCAAAATGCACATTCCTTATGGAGAGGGAGTGTGTAAGCTTCTTTGTTCGTATCTGGCATTTATCAGTCGATTTTATTTCTACACCATTCTTTAGCCATTTATATGAGATACCTTCATAATTGACAGTAACTTCAAATGTTATTGTATCTTTCTCTTCGGCATTGATGTCTTTTAACATGGAGGTAATTAGGATGGCTAAAAGGAAAGAAACGGACATGGTTTGCTTTTTTCCGTTCTGTTTTAATTTATTTTAAATGCATGCTAACCAGATAAAGGATGCTTCAACTTCTTTGAGACAATTTTGGAAATATTAAAAGGTAGGCTTTGTGTTCAGAATCAGTATTACAATTAAATCTCCCACAACTACTGAATGACATAGGAATCCAAATTATGTTTTCTATGGTGACTTGGCAATTAGGCATGTTGGCCTAAAGAGAATAACACAGGATCTGACTTTCAACTTCACTGCTTCTAAATCTCTTTAAAGAATGCCATTGAGGCTATTTAGTGTTATTTAAACCACCTCTACAACTGTGCTGGTTTTGTCAGAATTTCATTAAGTCCATGTGTTAACACGAACTCATTACTGGTAACTATAAAATATTCTGGTTAATTTAATTTTGACATACGTTTTACAGTCAGGGTTGCGCTGACTCTGTCATTTCCACAGACAAATGTGTATTCTGCAGAATCTTCACTGCTTGTGTTCATGATATTGAGTTGATGGAGTTTCCCCTGGACAACTATTTTGAACTTTTCACTCATTTCAATCTCCACACCATTTTTCAACCAGACAGCAGGCACATTGAAATGAGAAACTTCACATTCAAAAGAGGCGGTTTTGGTCTCAGGGATCTCAATATTTTTCATGGTCTTTGTGATGTGTATGCCTAAAAGGAGGGCAAAAAAGACAAGAGAGAATTTTCTTAAAGTTGGTATGTTTGGAAGACTGCAAAAAACCAAGGGTAACAGGCTATGAAGTGTCAGGTCAAGTTGCTCAGTAATGGTGTAACAATTCATACAACTACTTTCTTACAAATTTACAATACTTACTTTCCACAAACAGTTTCGCTTTACACTCAATTTGCCCAACAAGAGCTGTGTATTCCCCAGCATCATCAGGAGATATGTTATGCAGCATAAGCTTGTGAACTTTCCTTTGAGAGATCATCTTATATTTATCACTTTGTTTAAGCTCAATATTTTTGTGGAACCACCGGACTGGTACGGTATCATGGGAAACACTCAGTTCAAACGAGACAACAGCATTTTCCAAAGCAGTCACATCCTTCGGCTTTTTGATGATCTTGACAGCTAGAGGGAAAAAGTCAGCAATATTCAGCACGGTGTATGATTTGGATTTGAAAACACACATTACCGCAAATATTCAAACCAGACTGACTTACTTTCCACATGAAGTCTGGCATTTGCTCCTATTTTTCCAAGTTTAAAGCTGTAAACAGACTCATCGGTGACAACACAGTGTTTGATTCTCAGTGTGTGAACAGTTCCTTTCACTGTAATTTCATATTTGTCACTCGATCCTAGTTCAACACCATTTTTAATCCATTGAGCTCCTTTCACATCAGGATGGGTCAGTTCTACACTGAAAACTGCCTCCTGTGATTCTGTCACCGTCAAGTTCTTCAGTGTTTTCTTTATCTTAACAGCTAGGGGAAAAAA
>VZTA01011454.1:4003-19156 GCA_013398855.1 Mohoua ochrocephala
CCCACAGCCCCTGGGGACAGCCGTGACCCCACAGCCCCTGGGATGGGTGTGACCCCACAGCCCCTGGGGACAGCCGTGACCCCACAGCCCCCTAAGGACAGCTGTGACCCCACAGCCCCCTAAGGACAGCTGTGACCCCACAGCCCCCGGGGTCATGGTGAAATGAGCCAAGAACGTGCTCTGCAACCCCCAAACCTTCTGGAAAAATTCTCTGCTCTGCCCAAGCCCTGCAGGAACAATTCCTGCTGGAGCCAGAAAGCCACGGAACACTTGGAAATTGGGGTTTCCATGGAAGCCACCACTCGGCCCTAATTCCAGCCCTAATTCCAGCCCCATGCCTCAGATCCCAGAGGATGTGACAGCCCCACCCAGAGCGGGCCCGGGGCAGCAGAGTTTTGGGAACCCCCGGAAATGTCCCAAGGGGGTCATGGTTGTTTTCCTCGGGGTTGTTTTGTTTTCCATGCAAAGAAATGAAATAAATGCTTGGGCTTCCCACTGGGAATGTCTCCCAAGGACTTGAGGGAATTTTGGGGCTGTTTGTTTTGAATGCAGGAGGTGAAACATTCCATCCACGCCAAAATATTGGGAGCACATAAATAATGCCAGGATTTCGGGATCTGCTGCTTCAGCCTGGCAGCACCAGAGGAGTAAAAACGTTTGGATTTCACAACCCTGTTCCAAAAAACCAATAGGGAAACTTTGGAGACCTCATCTGCAGGGCCTCAAGTGTGTTTAAAGGAAATAACCCGGGAGAGATGGAACAAATGCCCGAGGCAGCCGAGGTGTTGCTGCTCCTTTGGGAATTACACCGGGAATCACAGCTGGGGAAGGCAAATGGAGTGGGATTTTCCAGGGTTGCACAGAAGGATTAATTGGGAAGATTTCAGGAGGAGCCAGATCCTGGCTGGGCTCGGGACCCTGCCCGTGGGGGATTCTTCCATCCCTGCACATCCCAAAGGATTTAATCCCTCTTCATCCCGGTTTTTGGAGGGGACACATGGCTGATCCAAGGGTTTCATTTGGGAATCAGCTGTGGATGGAAGGCCCTGTTCTGTGCCACACATGGCAGGGCTGTCACGTGGCCCTTAATTAGCGGGGTCTGCTTTAATTGGCATTTGCTGGCAGAGCCATTATTCCCGGCCTTCCTTAAAGAAATAAAATGCTAATCCATAAATAAACGTGTTTATAGAGACGGGTATTTAAATATCTCCTGCTTTTCCTTCTGCAGGTAGGGAGGAGGAAGGATTTGGATCTATTTTAAACTCTCAGCTGGCATCCTCCCAATTATCTCCTTCCCCCCCCCACCCCATTTTCCATTTCACTGCCAAAGAAAAGAGGGGAGGAAATGAAACAAACGAAGAACCTCTGGATTTGGGAAGGACGGATTTGAACAGGAATTCTTTGGAGCAAATGAGACAGCAAAGTTCCCGTGGCCTCTTCGTATCAAATTCCTTTGCTGCCATCAGGAATGGGCGTCCTGGACCTGCCAATTCCCTGGAACTGGGCACGGCCCAGCTCCCACCCCAACGGTCTCCGTGGATTTTGGTGGCCCCAGGGCTGGCCAGGAGTGTCCTTCCCCCATGCCTGGGGGGCCCCAAAACTCTCTCCAGGGGTTATGGAATGGTCCTGTAATGGTTTGGGTGGAAGGGACCTCAAAGCCCACCTAGGGCCCCCCCTGCCATGGGCAGGGACACCTCCCACTGTCCCAGGGTGCTCCCAGCCCCAATGTCCAGCCTGGCCTTGGGCACTGCCAGGGATCCGGGGGCAGCCACAGCTGCTCTGGGCACCCTGTGCCAGGGCCTCCCCTCCCTCCCAGGGAACAATTCCTTCCCAATATCCCACCCAGCCCTGCCCTCTGGCAGTGGGATCCATTCCCGTGTCCTGTCCCTCCCTCCCGTGTGCCAGTGAGGGGACCCAGCACCGCTCCCATTCCCTGCCGGAATTACCCTGGATCCAGGCAGCCCCAGGGGAAGCACAGCACGAGAAAAGGGGAAAGAACAGCTTTAAAAGGAGCCCTGAATGAACAGGGAAGGGGAATCCATGGGACACATCCAGGGGCTGGAGAATGATTCCATCTTTGGGAGGACAAGGAAGATTGGAATATTGAATATTGAATATCGAATATTGAATATTGAATATCAAATATTGAATAGTGAATATTGAATAGCGAATATCTAATATAGAATATTGGATATTGAATATTAATATTGAATATTGACTATTGAATATCATCCCTTTTCTAGCTCTCAGACACACAGATGATTATTCCAATTTTCTCCCTGAACCTCTGAACTTCAGAGCCTTGGGGCTTCTCTGTTCCCGCTCATTTTCCTTTTCCTTTTTTCCCAGTTCCTGAAGGGCTGGGATTCGCTGGGAGCTCCTGGCTGGGGGAGCCCTGGTTTGGCTGCTGAGGGGCTGCGGGGAGGGAGCAGCAGCGATGCTGCTCCTGCTTCCCTTGGGACTGCAGGCAGCTCCAGGGCTTTCCCTGCTCCAGGGCTATTCCTGCCCCAAGGCTTTCCCTGCTCCATGTGTGGCACCGCTGGAGATGTCCTGCCTTCATTAAAAAGGAATCTTGGAAAGGAAAAACCTCCTGAGCTCATTTTGCTGTTCAGACCTGGCTCGTTCAGGGCTTTGGTCCTGAGATGTGGATGGGAGCTGATCCATATGGGATTGGCACCTCCTACACATTTCTATGGGATTGGGCATCACCTTCATTCATGATTAGGCATCACCTACAGCTTCCTTTGGGATTGGGAATCACCTACAGCTTCCTTTGGGATTAGACATCACCTACAGCTTCCTTTGGGATTAGGAATCACCTACAGCTTCCTTTGGGATTAGACATCACCTACAGCTTCCTTTGGGATTGAACATCACCTACAGCTTCCTTTGGGTTTGGGCATCACCTACAGCTTCCTTTGGGATTGAACATCACCTACAGCTTCCTTTGGGATTAGACATCACCTACAGCTTCCTTTGGGATTTAGGCACCTCCTACACCTTCCGTTAGGATCAGACAGGACCTACACCCTTATTTAGGATTAGGCATCACCTCTGGATCTGGCAGTGGGATGTGCCAGTGGGAAATGTGGGAGGGAGTTCCCAGCCTCCCTGTCTTGGGGGGATCATTCTGGACACCCCATGGGAATGAGCCTGGAGTGGGCTGGGGGCTCCTCTGCACCTCCCCTGACCCCAAAGCTCACGTTCCCAAGAGGAACATCACCTGGAAAAGAGGAGCCTGGAGCTTCCCAGGGAACAGGAGCCCGTGGGTCACCCTGGGACACCTGGGAGGGTCCTACGGGATATTCCATGTCCCCCCCTGTGCCTGGGGAGACAATTCCCTGCTAATTCCCCCCTTCCTGAACCCTCTTCCTTCCCATTAAATTCACTGGCCCTGGCAAACCCAGAGGAAAACTGCTCCATGTTTGGATGCTGGAGAGGATGGAAAATTCTCTCTCCCAGGGAGTTTGGCTTCCAAACCAAGTTCAGGAAGCAATTCCTTGAGTTAAGATTTATTCCTTGTCTTTGGACAAGGACTTTGAAGGCTCTCCTGGCAGCCAGGTGGGAAAAAAGGAAAGAGCCTTTTCTCCTCAAACCTGGAGATGTTCCAAATGCAAGAGGCTGCCACATCCCTGTTTTCATGGCAGCAGGAGGGACGTGGGGAAATGAGGTTTCAGATCCTGAGAGATAAAAGGGAACGGTCACTTCCACATCAGCCTCCGATCCCACAGCACCAGGACCATGTCTGGAAGTTCCTTTATTCCCTGAATCTGCTGAAAAACAAATACGGAACTCCCTGGGCCAGCCTGGAGTCTCCCCATGGAGGTTTGGGCTGGAATTTTTGGGATTGATCAGCCCCAGGAGCTGCCACTGAAACCTCCCCATTCCCAAATCCATTCATTCCTGGGATTTGTGGCACAGGAACCGCAGGGAAATTTGCTGCTGCAAAAATTCCCATTTTGGGGTTGGAGTAATTAGCTCCGTGTGGGGAATCATGGAATCATGGAATGGTTTGGGCTGGGAGGGACCTTAAACCCCATCCTGTTCCCACTACCCCAGGGATGGAAGAGCAGGGGGTGGAGATGATTCCAGAGGTGACAGCAGGAAGGTCACCTGGAGCTGGGGGCTTTGGGGACAGGAGAGGTTTGGGAAGGTCCCTGTGCCACATTCCCACTCCGGCTCATCCCTGCTCCCGCTCCGGAGGCTCCGGCCGAGCGCAGGGGTCACCTTGGAGGAATCGATAAATGCAATTATTGTAAAAATCCCCGGAGCACCTGAGGGATGGGGCTGGAAGCACAAACAGCTCTGGCCTGACCCTGCTCCCTGGGAAGGCTTGGGAGACTCCCAGACTTTGCAGAAATCCGGGAGAATTCAGTGCTCCTTCCCGAGGGAAGCAGCCCCTCTCTGCACGCGGCAAAACCTCCCCCTCTCCATCAAACGAAGCTTCAGCTCTGTCAAAAATCCCTTCCGAGGATCAAATCTGACAGCCCCAAAGCTGCTCCAGTTCCTCGCAGATTCCGTGGGAATGCTGCCAGCGATTCCAGCACGGGTTCATTCAGGCGAGATTCCCAGCGTGGAAATCCCAGGTGGCTGCGAGCCCTCCACCCACCAGCGGCTGCCGCAGGAGAATTTGGGAATTTTCACCTCCTTCCTGTGGATTTCCAGGACTGGAGGCCCCAGGGTGGTGGGTTCTGAAGGTCTGTCCCACCGATATCCCTGCGATTTTGGCACGGGGAGGATCCGTAGGGATCCGGAGAAGTGGGACGGGCTGGAAGCAGAGGCAGGTAAGTGCCACCTGCGGAGCTGCCGAACTGAAAGGATCCAGAGAATTTTCCTTTGGCAGCCTAATGGTGACAGCAGTTGTGTGGGAAGATTAATGGAGAAAAGGTTGGATAAAATAGAAGCTCCATCCCGAAGTTTTTCAGCTGCTTTTCGCAGTTATGTAATTGTCAACGACATCGATTTTTTATAAAAATCCACAAACAACACTGGGAAACTTGGAATGTTTCGGGCTGGATTCTGCTCCCGCTGCCAGCGGAAGGAATTCGGGGTTTTCTTGGATTTCAGGGCAGTTTCGGGCTGTTTTTCCAGGGATGAGAAGCAGGATTTGGCTCTCAGTAGTCTTGGAATGCCACTGGAGCTGTGCAGGGAGGGGAGAAGGGGCTGAGCTGGCACAGCCAGGGATTGTCCAGGTTTGTATCCAGCCAAAATTCCCTGTACGGGCTGTTCCTTGATAATCAGCATCGGCACGGATCAGGATTGCACCTGGAGCGGACTCCGAGGGCTTTTCCAGCCTGAATGATTCCATGACCTGGGACCCTTCCAGGTGCCTCTGGCACCTGAGGAGCTCTGGGGACTCCTGGCTCCCATCCCGTGGATCCAGGGTTGGGGGCCAAGGTTAAAACCAGGGATGAGTTTTTAGTGGGAATGCTGGGATTTGGTCCAAGGCTGGACTCGGTGCCCTTGGAGGTCTTTTCCAGCCTCGGTGATCCTGGGACGGCACCTGGAGGAGCAGCAGGAGATTCCCATTCCCAGTTCATCCAGCCTAGGGGGGAGTCAGGATCACCCCCAGCCCCCTGGGCTCACAGGGCTCTGCTCAATCCCTGGATTCTGACCCTGGGACACAGGGAAAGGACACTGGGAAAAGATGGGAAAGGACCCCTCAGAGTGCCTCAGTTTCCCTGGATGCAGCAGCAGGATTCCAGGCCCAGGCTGGGACAACATCCAGGACCTGGCTCAGGTCAGTCTTGGGCTCTCTCCTGGCCAGGATCCAGCCCCTGGAAGCTGTTCCCTCTCCCATTCCAGCCTTCAGGAATTTTTCATGGAATCATGGAGTAGTTTGGGATGGGAGGGACCTTAAACCCCTCCAGTGCCAGCCCTGCCCTGGGCAGGGACACCTCCCACTGTCCCAGGCTGCTCCAAGCCCCGTCCAGCCTGGCCTGGGACACTGCCAGGGATCCAGGGGCAGCCATGGAATAACCCTTCCCACCCTCTTAGGGGAGAATTCCTTCCCAATATCCCATCCAAATCCACCCTTTTTAACCCTTTCCTTTAATGCTTCCCTGTGTTCTCCAGCCTCTGGCTCCTCCGATGGCTGACAAGGAATTGTTTTATTATTCCAAATCCCTGCTTTTTTCTTTCATGGAATCCCACGGGAAGGCAAAAGGAAGGGAGCTCCTGGATGGAAAAGCCCTGGAGGAATGAAACTGCAGCAGGAAAAGGTTCCTCTGTCCAGGAGGGATGTTTGGACTGGCTCTGCCTTGGCACAAGGATCTTGTCAGGATTTGTTTTCCTGAAGAGACATTCCCTGAAAGAATATCCCGAGTGTTTCTGGGAATGTTTGAATCCATTCTCTGCCCCCTCCAAGGAAAAGGAGTTTGCTCCAGGTGTAAAAGGCACAAGGATGACATTTCCTGGTCTTTTTTTTCCCTCTCTGTACTTCCCCCCAAATATTGGATCTATTTATATTCAGAATTCCCCTCTCCCCCTCTCTCCTCCTTTTCCAGCCCTTGGATGTGGCTGGATGAGCACATGGAGCCTCCCTGAGCCCTGGGTAATGGGCTGGATGATTCTCCACGATTTTCTCGGAGATTTTTCCCTTCCCAAGGCTATTTCCTCTCTGGAGCTGATATTTTAAAACAATTTCCCTGGAGGTGTAAAAGCTCCCTGGAGAACTGGGAAAGCTTGACTGGAAACGCTCCCATCAAACCCTTCCTGATCCCAGGACTGATCCCAAACTCATTTTGGGCAGCTCCCTCCTGCAGGAATCTGCAGGAAATTGAGGATTTTAGCAACTTCTCCATGTTGTTCTTTTTTAATTGAGTCCTTAATTCTGGGAACAAGATGCTCCAAGGAAGGATTTGCTCCCATGCCCAGGTACCAGCTGTAAAATCTGGGAATGAAGGGAAGGATTTACTCCTGTGTTCCTGTCCCAGCTGTAAAATCTGGGAATGAAGGGAAGGATTTACTCCTGTGTTCCTGTCCCAGCTGTAAAATCTGGGAATGAAGGGAAGGATTCACTCCTGTGTTCCTGTCCCAGCTGTAAAATCTGGGAATGAACACATTCCCATCTTCCTTCTTCCCTTTGCCACCATCAATTCCCTGGTGCCAGGAGCTGATGGGAGTCAGGAGGTTTCAGATAAGCGGGAATCAGAGCTGGGAATCTGCCAGGTCATGGATCACCCTCCAAAGCTCCCCCTCGATCCTCCCACACGAAGCAGGAGCGTTTCTTTTCCCTGTGGCTACTCCTCAATATCCAGGCAGCGTCTCCTGCCTTCCCATTTATCCCTGGAAATGGGGACACCGTGGGCTTGTCTCAGCTCTGGGATGGATGGGAAGGGACTGGGATGAGACATTTCCATATGGACACTACAAATCCCTCAATCCATGACAGTGGAGTTCCTTTCCTCACTCCCATCCCATCGTGCACGGATTCCCCAGGGAGCTGTTCCCGGGGTAATTGCTTGGGACAAATAATCAGGAATTCCGATTTATTTCCCTCTGTTTTCCCAGATGCAGTAACCTGGTGCTCCTGGGGGATAACTGGGAACACCTGATGCTGACCTGGGAAATGGGAGAAAGAATTCCAAATCCTGATCTGGAGCCAAGCTGAGGGGGAAGAGGCACGGAAAGCGTTTCCTGGGACAGCTGGAATTGTTCTCCACGAGGGTTTGTGCAGCTTTGGGGCTGGAAGTCCCTGCTGGGATGTCACCAATCCCTTGCGACCCTGCAGCTCCTCAGGCTTACAAATCACGGGACCCCAGCCTGGTTTGGGTGGGAAGGGACCTTAAGGATCCAAGGTCCTGCCATGGCAGGGACACCTTCCTCTATCCCAGGTTATTCCAAGCCCCGTCCAGTCTGGCCTTGGGCACTGCCAGGGATCCAGGGGCAGCCACAGCTGCTCTGGGAATTCCATCCCAGCCCCTCCCCACCCTCCCAGGGAGGAATTCCTTCCCAATATCCAACCTCAATCTCCCCTCTTCCAGTCTAAGCCCATCCCCCCTTGTCCTTTCCCTCTCTGCCCATGGAAAAGTCACTTTTCCATGTTTTTTAAGCCCTTGAAGTCCTGAAAGGCCTCAGTGAGGTGCAGCCAGTCCTGCTCAGTTCATCCTCCCTTTGCCTCTCCAGGGACCTTTCCTGGGATTTCCTGTTCCTGCTCCTTGCTCCGCTAGGGGTAGGTTTGGACACCAGTATTCCCAGTGCTGGGATCATCCTCTCTGCCCAGTACAAACCAGTACAGCCAGAGCGTGGGGTGCACCCCGACATGGGAAAGGAAATGAGCAGGGAGGGTTGGAAAGCAGAGCGACGAATGAGCTGAGAGTGGCAAAGCCAACAGGGACCTTTGGCTGGGGCAGTGCCCGGAGGCTGCTCGGGATTACAGAGCTTTTGGGAACAGCATTCATTCCCTGCCCTCATTCCTGCCCTCTGCCCTAGGGATGGGTTTTACCAGAGCGAGAAGATGGAAGCAGGCAAAGTCTCGGCCCGGCTTCATCCAGCTCCTCTGGCAGCCTCACGCTCGGCACATGGAGCAGATGGGGTCCAGCTGGGGGTTATGGGGTCCTGGAATGTCCTGAGCTGGGAGGGACCCCCAAGATCACCCAGTGCCACCCCCGGCCCTGCCCAGGCACCCCAACAGCCCCACCCTGGGCATCCCTGGCAGCGCTGTCCAAACGCTCCTGGAGCTCTGGCAGCCTCGGGGCCGGGACCATTCCCTGGGGAGCCTGGGCAGTGCCCAGCACCCTCTGGGGAAGAGCCTTTCCCTGATCTCCATCCCAAATCCCCCTGGCACAGCTCCAGCCGCTCCCTGTCCCTGGGTTAGCACCTGGCAACGCCTGCAGGGATGAAGTTTCCTTGGCTCTGGGAAAGGCCCTCGGGCAGGAAAAGCAGCCGTGGCCATCAGCACAAGGAGCTGCCCGGCCTTGGTGTGCCCAGAGCCGGCCTGGCCCACCCAGCAAAACCAGTTGGGCTCAAAACCGAGCAACAGGGAGGCTCCCAAAGAGGAGTTTCTCTCCAAACCCATCTTTTAGCAGCAGGAGCTGGGCTTTTAGGGCAGCTCGGGTTTTTTCCAGCCCCTGTCACCTCAGGATGTGCCGGGCTCCGGGGCAGAGCCGAGAGGCTGCAGCCAGGCCGAGCGGGCACAGTGCAGACAGCGCTGAGAAAAGGCAGTGCCGAGGCAGCAGAGCAGCTCCAGCCCCTCCGCTCCACGGAGACTGGTTTAATTCAGTGCTCAGAGCTCGAGTTCAGCATTTCTGGGCCTCATTAAAACCAGGATTTCCTCCTCATTCTCTGCTCCTGGGGCTGCACGAGGAGGCCGGGCCGGGCCGGGCCGGGCAGAGTTAGCAGGGATGAGTTCCAGAGAGCAGGAGCTGCTCCCAAACCCGGGCCCAGGGCCAGTCTGGGCGCTCCGGGGGTGGCTGGCACCGGGAGAACTGCGGGGCACCGCCTCGGGATGCAGCAATGGGGATGGGAGGCCGGAGTGGGAGGAATTGCCTGGAAGAGCCGCCACAAACTCAGGGATTCCCTGAGGAGTTCCCGAGTGATTCACTGGGAGCTGTGAGGGGAGAGGAACAACAGCGCTCAGGACTGACTTGGAAACCTTAAACTCCTTTAAAACCTTAAACTCCTTTGGAACTTCAGCTGCCTCCTGGCTTTTCTCTGGATGGGTGAGGGGAGGGATCCAGCACAGGCACCTGGGAGGGTCTGAGAGCAGCAAACTCCTGAGGGTCAGTCCTCGGAACAGAATTAAATCATACAATCATTAATAAATGAATGTTATTAATAAACATAAATCACCTGGGCTGGAGCCTGTGCCAAAGGAGGGATTTGGAGATCTGGGTGTGGCCCTTGGGCACCCCTGGCAGGACAGGGAGGGCCGGGGGAGCTCGGGCACAGCCGAAGCTCTGGGCCAGGGGGAGTTTTTTCACCTGACTTTTGACCTGTGGCATCCCCAGGGTGCTGATATTTGCTAAAGTTCATCCAAGCTGAGCTATTTTAGATGAAACCGAGCCCAAAACCCAGCTCAGGAGGCAGCTGAGCCCAGCTCCCACCAACCCCACCCCCACATTTTGATACTATCGCTGTGTTTGGTTTCCATTTTGAATTTTCCCCTTTTTTCCTTCCTGAGCAGCCACTGAGTTCATTTAAATGAACTAAAACTGATAAAATTCCGTCCTTCTGATGGAACTTTCTGCTCTGGAAATGGAGAATGGGGCTCTGAACCACCTGTGAGCTCCAGAGCTGCCTCTGCTCTCCCTGCAGCAGCTGCTGGGGAGGGGAGCTGTCAGTCCAGCCCTTCCCTACGAGCCACTCCAGGCGGATAAATGGCATTTTTAGTGGGAAAGCTGAATCCAAACATCCTCCGTTGGCAGGGGCTGGAATTTCACTGCCAAATCTCACTTTAACTGTGGAAATTCTGTGTTCCAGGAGGGTTTTTCCAATGGCCAGGCCTGCAGGGCCTGGGGCCTTTGGGGTGGGGGGTTTGGGGGTCCCTCCCTCAGGATTTGGGCTGAGGAGCGGAAATGGGGTGGGGATGTGCAGTGAGGGCAGGCACACCTGGATGTGGGAGCAGGCACTCCTGGGTTCCCAGGATCCAGCATCTCATCCCACCCAGCCCCAGGAAAAGGGCTCAGGGATGGGATGGAATGGGATGGGATGGGATCCATGGGATCCATGGGATCCACAGGATGGGATGGGAGGGATGGGATGGGATGGAATCCATGGGATGGGATGGGATCCATGGGATGAGATGGGGGCTCTGGAATGGGGTGAGGTGAGTTTAATTCTGTCTGGACTGACCAAAACCTGACATTATTGGGTAAATCAGGCCACGCAAAGCCCCTGGGCTGGGCCTGCCGGGCTGACATCCAGCAGGGAGTTCACGGAGCCATCCCAAATCCTGCTCCAGCAGTGCAGGGCTGGGGACTGGGATTTGCTGACGGTCCCGAGCTGGGGCTCGGGGGGTGACAGTGACATTTCAGGGGGACAGCTCAGAGGGCAGGGCCTGGGTGTAGGAGGCTCATCCCAACTCCCCATCCACCACTCCAGGTCCCACCCCTCAGCACTGATCCCGAGGGGACACACCAGGAACAGGAACCCCTCAACTGGAGCTCAGGGATCCCCCCTGGACAGGAGGAATCAGCTCTCGACACCCCAGATCCCACAGGAGCCATGGGACTGTCCCTGTCAGGCACTTCCCAGGCAGTTCCTCCCTTCCCAGGCACTCAGCACCATCCTGATCCATGGTGATTGATCCCAAATCCTTTTCCCAAGCTCAAGGGCATCTTTTGGCCACCTTGGAACAGCTTCCCAGAGCAGCTGTGGCTGCCCCTGGATCCCTGGCAGTGTCCAAGGCCAGGCTGGACGGGGACTGGAGCAGCCTGGGACAGTGGGAGGTGTCCCTGCCCGTGGCAGGGGGCTGGCACTGGATGGGCTTTAAGGTCCCTTCCCACCCAAACCATTCCATGGTTCCCTGATTCTCTCATCTCCCATTATCCACTACACAGAATATGGAATATCCTGAGCTGGGAGGGACCCCCAGGATCACCCAGTGCCACCCCCGGCCCTGCCCAGACACCCCAACAACCCCACCCTGGGCATCCCTGGCAGCGCTGCCCAAACGCTCCTGGAGCTCTGGCAGCCTCGGGGCCGGGACCATTCCCTGGGGAGCCTGGGCAGTGCCCAGCACCCTCTGGGGGAAGAGCCTTTCCCTGATCTTCATCCCAAATCCCCCTGGCCCAGCTCCAGCCGTTCCCTTGTCCTGTCCCTGTCCCAGGGACAAGGATGTCACCTCGTTATGGGGAATTTCCTCACGGTTGTGAAATGTTGGACACAACCCCTGTGAGAGCTGTGGGAAAAACTCAGGAGAAAAGGGATACTGAAATCAGCCAGAGAGAAACTCCTGACACAGTTCTGGGCATTAAAAAGCAGAAATTCCTTGGGACAGCAACAGGAATTCCTGATCTCAACAAGAACTGTCAGGGTTTTTCCCTCTCACAAACACCCAAGGCCTGAGAAGCAACCCTGAGAAGAAGCAGAGCCAAGGCAGCGAATCCTCCCCTTCCCTGAGCTGTGCCTGTGCCCGGCCAGGACAGGCAGGACTCCTGGAATCAGTGAAATCCCCGCAAACTCTGCCAGAACTGCCGAGGGGTGAGGAGTGGAAGTGATGGATGGAGATCCAACCTCCTCTTCCCTGCATCCAGAGCATTCCCTTGGCAGCTTCCAGGGAATTCCCCGTGTTTTCTTTAGCTCTGCACAGGAGCCCTGCACAGGAGCCCTGCCCAGGTTTGTGTTTAACAGCAGGAGCAGGATCCCAGCGGAGCTCCCAGGATTCCAGCAGGATTCCAGCAAGATTCCAGCAGGATTCCAGCAGGATTCCAGGGCCACTCCAGGCTGTTGTGGCTGTGCTGCTCCCCCCAGCTCCAGGCAGTGCCGTTCTCCCACTGCCCACGGGGGATTTTCCGGGGGATTTTCCAGGCAGAGCAGGATTCAGTGTCTGCACACTGTAATTACTTTTGGTTGTTGCCTTCTCCTTTGTTGTAATTCGCTCGCTAATTATCGTCACCGAGTTTTAACTCAGTTGTTCCCATTAATCTTAAATTAATTACCAGGGACTCCAGACTCCTTTAACTCCAGGCTTGTTTTGCTTTAATCACAGGTTTTGTGCTCGGTGCTGCTGTCCCAGAAACAGCCACGGAAAGAGTCTGGAGAGAGGCTTTTGGTAAGGGCTGGAGGGACAGGACATGGGAATGGATCCCACTGCCAGAGGGCAGGGCTGGATGGGATATTGGGAAGGAATTACTGGCCAGGAGGGGGAGGAGGGGCTGGGTTGGAATTCCCAGAGCAGCTGTGGCTGTCCCTGGATCCCTGGAAGTGTCCAAGGCCAGGCTGGAGTGCCCTGGGACAGTGGGAGGTGTCCCTGCCCATGGACGGCACTGGGTGATCCTTAAGGCCCCTTCCAGCCCGACCCATTCCATGGTTCTGGGATGGTGTTGGAAGAGCAGCTGGTCCTGAGGTGTCAGTGGGAGAAAACCCCACCCTTTAATGGATTCCCAGGGGAGGGAATGTTCCCCAAGCCTCCATGAGCAGCTTTTCCTTTCCCGGTCAGCTGTTCCTGCCAATATTCCTGGATAAGGATTTCTGGAATCCCTGCTTGCCAGAGCTCTGAGGGTTTCAGGCTGGGTTGTTGCCCCTTTTGTGTCTCACCTTTGGCTGAGCCTTCCCTCGGGAAAGGATTTCACCAAACCGGTGCCAATCCGAGGCTTTTCCCCAAAAGTCCAAATCTCAGACCCTTCCCGGAGTCAGGGCCCTTTCCCGGAGGTGTCACCAGAGGAGGTGGCTCCCTGTGCCCCTGTCCCCAGCTGGACACCGATGGCTGGGTGGCCCTTGGGGCAGGACGGGGATTGGTCCCCACGGCCCCCACGCTCCAGGCCAAGCTCCAGGGAATGCAGGAGGCCCCAGCGACCTCCCCACACCCAATTCCACACCCCAAAGGAAATGGCCACACTTTTCTGAGGAAGTTCTGGCCTTTTCCAAATGTCAGGCAAAACCCTGGAGGGCTCTGGTTCTTCTGAGTCCAACCAGGACCTTACAGGCACCACAAAATCCTTTCAAAATCACTTCACCGGATTTTTTCCAAAGCTCTCCGTGAATTGGATGAAATACTGGATTTTTCCAGAGCTCCAGCCCTGCTTTGGTCACCCCCAGGTGTTTCAGTGCATTTGGAGTTCAAGGTGGTGAGGATTTCACGGAAAATGCTGCTGGAATCTGTCACATCCTGCAAAACGTCTGTTCCGGGGAATCCACACCACCCTTTGGAACGTCTGTGCCAGAGAAACGGTGACAAATTCTGCTCTCTCTGCTCTCAGGGCTGGACTTTTGTACCTGGGTTCTTCAAAATGCCAATAAAAGCCAGTGCTGGAGCTGAGATCCCACATTTCCCACAGGATGGAGGCTCCAGGCTGGGACTGGGAGAATCCCGAGCCCTGGATGTGCAGGGACAGACAGAAAACAGGTCCCACAGCCAGCTAAGGACAGAGGTGCCAAAGAAACAGGGAGGCAGCTCTGGTCGCTAATAAATATACACTATAAAAGAAATAAAATATAAAATACAAAATATGAAATAGGAACTATAAAACCATGGGGTGCCCAAGGCTTAAACAATATTGATTTATTTATAGACTAAGCAGGAACACAAAAGGTTTGAGGGGAAGATGAGGCTTTGGCAAAGGGATAAATGAGATTTTTCCAAAGCCATCCTGACTTTTGGTTGGGTTTTTTCCCCCTGATTTTGGGTGTTTGCTGCTCTCCCATAGCCCTTGCTCAGGGTGAGCTCAGGGTCAAGAGTGCCCCGAGAATTCCTCTTATCCCAGAGTGGGATCTGTGTCTGCCAGAAGGAAGCCTCTTTGTTTGGAAGGGGACATCCCTGTCCCCACAGCCTGGGGGCCACAGGAGCAGCAGGATTGTCCCTGGAGGAGCTCAGGATCGGAGCCTCGGGAGCACATTGGGAATCTGAGCTCTTCCCTCTCACCCCCTGCTCCAGAGAAAGGTTTGATTGTGGAGACACCTCAGGAACAAATCCTGAGGGAATTGTGTTCCCTGCAGTGTTTTCCTGAGAGTTATAAATCCATCAGGAGTGACACCCCTGGATCATCTGCAGGAGTTTCCTCCTTTTCCCGGAAATCCTCACTGCGCCCCTCGGAGCACTGGCTGTGCCAAGGATCCCTCAGCATCCCCCTGGAAGCTGCCACGGGATGTGAGAGAGTGGGACACAAAGCTCGGCTTTAAACCCCTGATCTGCACTGCTGAGGAGTGGCCTCGTCCCGGGAAATGTGACAGGAACAGGGATATTCGGTTTCCTCAGCAGATCCAGCTGGGATCCACCCTGCTCTGCTTTTGGAGGGATCAGAAAGGCTGGAAAACACCAACATCAGCGAGGGGCTGGGTTAGGAACTGGCTGGAGGAGGCCGGGCCCAGAGGGTGGCGGGGCTGGGGCTGCACCCAGCATGTGAGCGGTCCCCAGGGGTGTCCCCAGGGCTCAGTGCTGGGCCCGGTCCTGCTTCACGTCTTCACTGACGGGCTGGGGCAGGGGACTGAGCCCCCCGAGCAGTTTGCAGATGGCACCGAGCTGGGAGCCAAGGTGGATCTGGGGCGGGTGGG
>VZTA01011456.1:4375-20432 GCA_013398855.1 Mohoua ochrocephala
ATCAGAAGATCAAGGACTGACACTCTTTTCCTTGCCTTGTTTCCAGGAATAACACGTTGATTTCCCCCACTGATTCCTACCCTTGCCATTTCCCCACGAACGTTGCTTCACCACTCCCCCTTCCCCAGGTTGGAATGTCCAGGAATTAATCTCGTGATTGTTAAATAATGCTGAATTAGGACAGTTTACATCTAGGTTACAGGATTCAAAATACTTCTTTCTTTTTGTTTCTGTCCTGCCCTTTGTTTCTCCTCTTTGATTTATTAACAGAGGCTTCTTTTTGATCTGGCTTTACCTTGTCAGTCCTTCGTGTCCCACCCACAGACTTTTTATTTCTTTTTCATCTAGTGATGCTGGCAAAGAACTTTTTTTAAAAAAAAATAAAAAAATAAAAATAAAAAAAGAGACAGAGGGAGGGATTTGGGATTGTCATATAAAACCTGTGTTACTCACTTTTCAATATCTCATTGAACTTCTCACAGCTTTGATATTTTAAGTAGGTATCACAACAAAGGGAAACAGAAGTGACTGGAAAGGTAATGTAGTGTATTAGGCTGGTTAATGGCCCTGAAAGTCCCAAGAAAAACCTGCTGAAAGAAGGATCCTTTCCCATGAGTACTATTTAATTTCTCTGAGAGGGTTTTCCTGGTGAATTAAAACGCTAAAGAGCACATTTGGGCAGTGCAACTGCTACCGTAGCCCATGCTGTGTGCACGGTGACGTTCACTTTCATTTTACAAATCCTTTTGTGAAAAAGCCCATAGTAAGAGAGATTTCTGGAGAATCTAGTTCTGCTTTTGCTCTGCTGCTAACATACTTGGGAAATGTAGAAAATTGGAGTAGAAAACTCTTTTCCCGCAAGGGCAGAGCAAGACCAAATAAGTGACATGAATATTTTACTAAATAATTCCTTTTATGAGTTGTAAGCAATGACCCTGCTCCAACACTTCAAATTGTTAAATGTGTGAGTATGAAGCAGATTAAACATCTATTTAGAATAATTTTAACAGCATGAGATATATGAGTCTAACAGGCAGAAGGAGTGAGCTGGGCTTTGTGTTATCATTTGGGATCACGAGAGACCGCAAGCCTGTTCTTTTATTGCAATGCAAACTAAAATCATAATCTACAATCTCAATTTCAATCTGTTTTTTCCTGTTGGCCTGTCTGATCAGCCATCTCTGGCAGTAAGAAACAGCCTTTCAAAATCAGTCTTTTTCAGCAAGAGGGTGACACGGGATTCTTTCCAGCTCTGGGGTGTGACCAGAGCTGTTCCCACATCCGTGGAGACATGGTGCTATAAAGGGAAAGGTGGCACATCCCAGCAGAGCAGGGGACTTTGGGGGGTGTCCGGGAATGGCAGGGCAGAGGGATGGAGTGGGCTCCACGTGGTGCTGGCAGACACAAAGGGCTGCAGGCAGAACGCTCCAGGAGGATGGCCAGTCCTTCAGGTCACGTGTGGGAAACGGGATAGGACGCGGGAAAGAGGAGAGGCATTCCCGTGTTTTCACAGCACGTCCAGGGAAGCATCAGCTGCTGGCTGAATTCCAAAAGCAGCTTCCTCTGGCCATGGCACAGAGATGTCTTGTGCAGAGCAAGGAAGAATTCTTGACTGTGCTGTTGAGACTTTGCCAGCCGCTGGGCCTGCAGGCAACGGAGTCGGAGCTTTTTCTTCCTCAATGGGCCTTCCAAAATCAGTATCAGACTTTCCAAACGAACACCCCAGAGCTTATGATGCCAATTCAAAGCTCTGGCTGTTGGATTTCTTCAGGAAAAAAAAAGAAACTTCAGGTTGACCCACGAGCAGTTAATTACCGTGGGGATGCAGCAAAAATGTGAAATCCTTTGGTTTGTTTTTCCCTTGTGCCACCTGAGGGCTCTGCCAGCGCTGACCACAATGCACAGAGACACTGAGCACCTTCAAACAGTTTGATCCCACTGCAATCAGTGGGAATGGAAGTTTTGGGAAAGGAACAGATCAATGCTTAAACTTTACAATCCAAACTGCACCGATGTTTGCACATGTAAAATAACAAAGGCTTTATATGACACCATCCCTTCTTTCTTGAAAAAGCAATGAAAAAAGCCAATTATTCTCAAGTTCTTATTAATTATTTTCAGTTTCTGGTCCTCTTATTCAACAGCACAAAAATGCTGATTGAATTGAACCACAGAGGACTTTTCACATTTCCAAACTAAGTGATTATTGATTCAAGAATGCAAATGGAACATTTCTGCATACACTAGATTTGCAGAAAATATGGATCATCCTCAAACTGAGCCTTGCCTTTCCCCACTGAGGCCAACTCCCATCTCCCTTTGTGTGGTTAGCTTTGGAAATTACACATTTCAACAATTGCTTGCATGTCCTCATTTTGTGATCTCTCCCATTAAAGACCCTTCAAATCTGACCCGCACTTTGAGATGCTTCAGTTAGAAAGTGAACCCTGCTCTAACTTTGCAGGCACTGCCTGTTTCTCGTGGCCAGGGTGAGAAAGGGGCAATAATAGAGGGTTTGCAGTGGTACCTGGAGAGCTGAGCCTCAGCTCCCTGCCCCGAGAGCTGCATCCCTGGAGCACCTGGCCCTGCTCGGGCTGACAAACAGCCCTGCCACCATTCATCTGTGAAAACGGTGTGCTAAAACACAATCCCTCCAAAAAATAACACCACCCAAGCCCTCAAAGCAAGGCCACCTCATTTCCCGGTGCTGTCAGACAATGCTGATTTCCCAGATGATGCCACGTGGAGGAACAGGGCCCTTTTCTCCATTTGAAAAGAAGTTTTCTGGCAGTGGCAATGACTGGAATAATTTCTATTTTTTTTTTTTTTCATTTGAAAATACCAAGACTGGGTAATATCCTCAAATCTGAGAAATCCAAACTTTGTTATCAACATTTGTATTAACCTTAGAGTCGACCTTTCCATAGAATTCATTTTCTGTCGTAAATTGTCATTCTGACAGGACTTATTTTCTGCCTCTAGGATAGACTGGCAGCATCTTTGAAGCTGTTTTTCTCGATAAAATAAGCGCTGGACACACCAGAAATGAGTGTTCTGCTGGGTGCAGTGTAAGTATTAGAATCTGAAACAGACTCCTGACAGACAAGATCAATTAGGAAGTTTTTTCTTTGAGGCATGGCAATGAAGCCTCTCCACTAAATCGTGCTGTTAAACACAAGAAGTGAAATTCTGGCAGAGTCAAGAAAAGACTGAGAAGCCACAGCAGAACTTACACGATTTTTGTTGGTGTTATGCAGATTTTTTCCCAGGAATTTTTGTTGTTGTTGTTGTTGATATGGAGAATCCAGAGTTTCCATCTTCAAACCAAATTTGTCTTCACAAAATTTATTTTTAATCAAACAACTAAAAACTTCCCAATTCTTTTTAATTTGTAAATTCAGAAACTGTCTTCTGGTGAACAAAGACTATTTTACTCTTCTTTATTACAGCCACAGTCCCACTTTATTTTTCTGATGATGGCTTTTTAACGATCACAGAGGTTTTGTGTTCATGTTAAGAAGGTTCAGTGCAGTTTATGTGAGGGAAGCGTCCGAGGAAGGACTGGATGTGGCTCATGGTCTGGTTGACACGGTGGGGATCAGTCAAAGCTTGGACTCAATGATCTCGGAGGTCTTTTCCAACCCAGTTGATTCTGTGATTTCTAATTGATTCCGTGATAGCTGCCAGAAAAGAAAATTTAACTTGTACAGCACAGCAAATTCCAGAGCAAGATCCAAGTCAAAACTTTGTCCTTCTATTCTGGTGTCTCTACTGACTTCCTGCTAAGTATCCTCATCTTACTTTACGGTGATGAATAAATTGTAAATGTTGGCTGTTTTTCAAAAAGCAAAGTCATCATGAAGCATTTGCTTTCATAAATGGTGCTCAAATGCCAATTTGCTGTGGTGGATCCCTGTCCTTGTGTACACTCGTTATTCCCATATTTCACTGCATTCACTTTGCAAGTTATTTATGAAACCTCCATCAAGAATGCTCTGTATCTGTAGATGAACTCTCAGAAAATGATCAGACATACGTGTCAAATCCTTCTCTGTACATATGAGAATCATTTTATGTGTGTGTGTGCGCGTGGAAAATATTTATGGCTGTTGATTCGAAACTCGAGTATCCGGCAGTATTTAATAATCATTTTGTGCTCCGTTAGATACTCCTGTTCCATTTAAATCCAGTTGTGAGTGGTAAGCTCTAACTCTACAGAATTCAACTCAGCTAGGAAATAAACATTTACAGGTTGTTTTGCTGTTATTTTAAAGAACATCGTAAGGATTTTTCCAATTTGCGTCCGAAACACTCGGCTCTGATACTTTTATTTCACAGCCTGGATTCCTAAATACCTAAAGAGGCACATCCGTGCTCCCGATGGAAGACAAACAGGGCTGTATTGAACATGGAATGCAACAGGGAAGCACAGTTGCATGTCCAGGCAGGAGCCCTGTGGCCACCTTACCCTGGGAACAATGGCAGAGGGCGACCGCGAACGGCTGAGCGGCTCCTCGAGGAGCTCTCTCTGGTTACACGGTGTAAGAGAAGACTGGTTCTGCTGCCCCTGCCAGAGAGCTGATCCAGTCTGCCTGACACAATTGTTTATTCCCAAATAAGATATTTCAGCCCTGTGGTCTTCGGAGTGGCCATTGAAAGCACTAATTAGTGATCGTTTAAAGTACTTAGGTAATGTTAACTCCGGCGCACAAGGGATGCTCTTGAGTCTGACCCCTGCTCATTCCTTTGCTTTTTGGAGCTTTGAAGACAATTGATTTTTGAAGACTGCAGCCTTCCCTGAAAATCAGGGACTAACAAGAGTGGGGACCTAATCTTGATTCAGCCATTCATGCCATCCTTTAAAGACATGTTTACCTTTTTTCTTCTGGATGTCAATTAATAGTTTTTAAAGTCAGTGAATTAACCCAATGTGAAAGACTTTAGAGCACAATTGCATGTGGGCAGAAAATGCTAATTATAAATAATCAGGCTCAAAAAAAAAATAAAAAGAAGGGAAAAAAAAGAAGAAAAAGTGAGTGCACCTTAAATAGCTGATGGGAACAGGTTAGAAAAAAAAAAAGGCAGGGAAAAGGTTTTCAAACCCAGTTTGAAAGCCGTGTGTAGAGTTACATGGGGGAGAATGCCAGTCAAAACAATTGATAGGGAAGGTAACGTGGAGCTGACTTTTGCACACGTTGGGCCAAACTCGAGCTGCATTTTCCCTTCATAAGATCAAAGAAATGCCCTAAGAAAGACTCCAATTTATACTCTCTGAAACCGAAGGGTCAGTGGTGGCCCTAAAGATATCTGGAGAACATTATGGCAAAGGAACTTCTCCCTGGCATCTTTTGGCAACTTCTCCTCGGAATTTTTATTCCCAGCTGTTGTACAGATCGTTGTCTTTACAGAATTTTGGTTACCACCTTCCCTATAAATGAACCCGCAGCAGTGCAGTTCAGCTTGGGTTAACAGCAGCAGCAGCAGCAGCAGCAGCATCACCACATGTACCACGTATTTATTAGGTCTAATCCTTCTCAGAGCTGGCTTAGACAATATGGCCCAGCCATAATCAGGATCCCCATGAAATTCCATGAAAAATGACCCTACTCCGAACTTACTGATTTCCATTACAGAGAGTTTCCTGTTAGAAACGATGCAATTTAGGATTAATTGCTGAACAGCTGGTGGGACAAAATAATACTTTGCACAAAGGGAAGAGGATTCTCGAAGATTTTTCTTGAAGGCTGAGTGCAGGTCAGCAGACACAGGGCATCACCAAAAAAAGGGTGGTCATGAAATGTCCTTGAAGAAGCCCTGCAAGGTGAGATAGGAAGAGATCCTTTTGAAGAAGGTCCTGACCCTGTTTGGGAATGAGGTGAAAATGCAGTAGCCTGTCCATTTTCCAAATCAGAGAAACGACAAGGTATGATCACAGGAGGTGATTCAACCCTTCCACCACGACTGGCCTTTTTCATGTATCGAAGGAAATTGAAGGGCATTCTCCTGGGAATGTTCCTCCCCTGGAATTGTTCAAGGCCGGGCTGGATGAAGCTCTGGTTTAGTGGAAGGTGTCCCTGCCCATGGGATGGGGAATGGAACTGGATGAACTTCAATGTCCGTTCCAACCCAAACTGTTCCGCGATTCCGTCATCCCATGATACTCGAAAACAGGCCAACAACTTCTTCCCACCCAGCAAAATTTAGCTGATACTGAGATTCTGCTCTCATGCTTTGAGGACTGGGATTTCTGAGCATGAAGCCGTACTTAGGTCAGTTTTCCAAAAAAAATCCAACGCTTCATTGTCAAGAAGCAACAGCATTCTTATCTCCTATATTTTAACAGCATTTTTATATTTTAACAGCATTTGTATCTCATGTATTGGTATATTTAAGCATTATCAGGACATCAGCACAGTGAAGCAACACTGAGATTTGGTAATAGTTTCCTTTTAACATTTATAACCTGTTCTTAAACAGCTTCTTGCCTTTCACTTTCAGAGGATATTTGCCGCCAAACAGAGGATTCTCTCCTTGTGGAGGAACCAGCAGAGTAACACTTGAAAGAAAAATTTATACTCTCTAAACCAAACAAATATGTGGGGCTATATTGATATCAATAAACCAATCACTACTGGTTGTATCAGGTAAATGTGGCAGGAGGATAGAAACGTTGAATTTTCAGCTATAAAATGTAGTTTAAATATTTTTTGTGCAGCATGCCACTGTTTCATTAATATCTATGTTTGGCAGCAGATCTGAATGCTCTTTTTCCTTTTCATCGCTGGTGCAGTTTTGCTTTCTCCAAAAGTTTATACTTCTTCCTTCAATCGTTTTAAATAGATGAGAGGGATGTGTTAAATTTCCTTTCTCTGGGTACTACATGTACCGCCAGGCTAAAATAAAGGTGGGGGGGTATTTTGACAAAAAGCTGCCTTTTGGGCTGTGGAAGGAGGCTGGCACACGGGGGAAGATAAGTGGTAAACAGCTGGAACACACCTACGTTCCTGCTAATCCGAGCTCGAGGACTGGATACCTCTGGTGTCACAGACTGAAATACACAGAGTCGTGGCCAATTGCTGCACAATGTCTTTTCTAAACTTTATGGGATGAAGAACTCTGAAATTAAAAAAAAAATTTAAAATTAAACGTTAAAAGTTACTGAGATTAAACTGGGAAAGAAACTCACCTGTGGCTAAGTTTGGATGTTGGAAAGGATTCAGATATCCCTTTAAATACTCCAATGGCCATTTACAATAGGATTTATTCCATTCACATTGGAGAATACCTATTAAGTTTCTTTAGTTTATGCTTAAGCAGCTGTCCAATTAAAGGGAATCGATCTTCCACAAAGCTTGTATCTGAGCACAGCACTGCCCACTGGGCAATAACTCCTTTGTATTTGAGACAGAATATGCCATGCAATCCTGATCTATAGAGCCTTGTGGGCTTTTTTTTTTTCTGTTTTCCTTTTTAATCCTCCAATTCCTTAATAAATGATCTTATCAATCCGCCGTAACCGAGCATTCCTTCCCAGTCCTGCAGGTCGAGGGAAGGGTTAAAAATTCTCTATCTCTATCTTGATCTCTGCTGAAAATGGTGCACGGGAATGAAATGGTTGCCAATTTGTTTGCAATGCATTCTGACTGTACGGGAGTTCTTTTTTGCCTGACAGGCAGGTGAGATCAAAGTGGTGCAGGACAAAAGGGGCTCAGCAGTGATTTGTCAGGGGACGAAAGGCAGTCCTGTCTGGGAAAGTGGCTGTAGCCCAGAACGAGCCTTCAGATCACTAACAGACTAAAGAAATCATGGCATGAGAAAAAGTACAGCAAAAAAGGTTCAAAGGTCAGTTTTATTTGGTTTGGATTATTGGTGCCTCCTTTCAAACCAAAGAGCAAGAAGGGGAAAAAAGAACAGGCTAATAACCTTTGTTATTGTCCAGGAAAAAAACTCTTTTGTACACATTGCTGGGGGATTGTCTGTAATTAAAATGCTGTTGTTAGATCCAGGACCTGATTCTGCAAAAGTTTTACTCGTGTGAGTAATTCTCCATCGCATGAATAGTCTTGTGGGGTTGCTCACGTGAATAAAGATTACTTCCATGACAAAGAGTTTGCAAGTTCAGGCACTGCGTACGGGTAGGGGCTGCAGGTGTGCCTGTGTGTGTGTGTGTCTGTGTTTGTGTGTCTGCCCAGAGCTGGGTGTCCTTCTTTCTGGGCAAAGAATAGGTTTTAATGAGTGACCTGAAAAAAAAAATAATTAGACATTTGAAACCTCAAAATATGAGGCAAAAGCAAATAATTCTCCGCAACTGTCTGCGTTCTGCTTCCGTTAAATTCAGGTGGTTATAAAACCCGCTGTTCTCTTTCAGCCCAGATGTTTGTCTGACAATAACTTCACTGATTTATTTCAGAGGAGCCCTGTGAACCAAAATTATCCAAAAAAATACCTTGGAAAAAATAGTCCAAGATTCCGCTGCTGAGGTCAGATACAGGTATCGGTTTTTAAGGAACAACGTTGTGCTTGAGTGTAGCTGGAGCACGACCTCAGGATCGTAGTTCATAAAGGAATAAAAAAGGTGTTTCTGAGACAGGTGATGGTGCCCTGGACCTCACATGAGGCATCCGACTTCTTCACATTCCAATTCACCCTTTTACATACGACGAAGTATCAGAACAGGGCAGGAGGGAAAAATGTTCCTGGGATAGGAATCTCAACTGGTCTCTGCAAGCAGTCAGTGGGTTTCGTGCTTCAGTATTAAGATAAGAGGACAAGTGATTTCAGAACAGAAAATAAACCTGAAAGTTTCCACAGACCCCTTTTTTTTTTGGTTTTTTGAGGTGGTCTATTAAGGCAAATGACTGGATTACCAAGGAGGGATTCATGGCAACAAATACCCTTTGGAGAAAGCAGTGCTCAGGCATAAAGATACGAATAAGTGCTCACTCTGCCTCCTGTAACTCACTCGAGAACGGATTCTGCAAGAGGCATCAACGCTTTTTAAACGAGCCCCAGGAAAAACTCTGCTCTGTACATACCCACCGAAAAAAAGGCCTCAGTGAAGCTAAGATGCCACATGTATAGGATGCAACTCATCTGTCCTGGGGGTCTCCAATTTTTTTTGGGTTTTTTTCAGAAAGAAAATCAGCTTTGCTTACCACTCAGCCGTTCCAACTCGAGGAGAGAAAGCAGATTTTATTTCCCAGTGAGAAAAGCACCCGAAAGAAAACAGCGAAGGGGGATCAGATGTGGCAATAAGGCTTAGAGACATAAAAAATTATATTGGTCATTAGATCCTAGTTTTGCTGACCCGAATTTATGAGCTTACGCCGCTCAATTCCAAGGAAAGGGAGATGGCTGCCAAAGGTGTGCTGGGGAAAATCCCCATTGCACATTCACCTGTGGCTTCCAGCACACGTGGGATGCTGGCAGCACAGAGATTCCCCAGACCCGACGCTTCCGTGCACGCTCGAGCATCACCCGGAACGTGGGATCCAAGCACAGCACTCAGCAGTGCCCCAGCCGTGCAGTGCAACCTCCGGGACAGAAAACGCCCTGACCTCTTTCCTTGGCCGTGACACCACATCCCTTTGCCACCAAAAAAGCCCTGCTCAGTGGGAAAATATTCTGTCGGGGCTAAAAATCACCGATTTAAACCAGAGGCTGCAGACAGAGAGGAGGTGGGGTAGAGCCCTTCCCCTGTGACTTTGCAGCACCAGCTCTGTCACAGGCAGCCCTCAGTCCATCTCTGTGCTGTCATCTCTCACAGCTCGTGTCCACACCTCCCTTCTCAGGCACATTTTATTCCCTTTGGTAATTTTGCTAATTTGGGCCACCACTTCTGCGATATTTTCCTGAGGACAGGAGAAATTGTAGAAGACTGTCTCAGATTAGAGAGTGCACTGAGATAACACACTATTCAATTATTGAAACTCCCTCTTTGTGTTACAGGTGAAAAATACACCTTCAGTTCTGGCAGCTCAGACGGCCAAATCGGGTTGAAACAGGAGAGCCAAATTGTCTTATCTACCCCAAACCTTCTTAGATGCACTGTCTTAGGCACAGGATGTCTAGAACATGGTATTAATCAGTTGATTAGTACCCTAATTAATGGAACTGCTAGGAAAAAAAAATATTTGTTAAATGCTGCAGAAGAGTGCCAGAGGAACTGAGGCCACATCTGCTGCGTGGGGTGACCAGTGACAGGACAGGACAGATGAATTCCTCCTTGCTGGCTTGGCTGGTTTGGAGGATTTAAGTAGTAGGACTTCTGCTTTCACAAAATAGGGGAAAAAAGACGAAGAAAGGTAATGGGTGTTTTTTTTCTCAGCAGTTTATTTCCTCTAGGGAGTTCCAGGTCTAGCAAGAGAGGGTTTTAATCCCTCTGTGGGATTAAATGCCTGCTGTGGGAAGGGTCTGTATCAAGTGGAGGCCACTTTTCTGCTGGCTTGGGTAAGCCCCAGAGCCCAGTGCCACATTCTCCTCAACTTCAGACCTTCTGGAGGCGAACAAAATAACACTGATTTCATCCCAAGGCTCTCCAGGTGAGCGCTGTGTCCTGAGAGCCTCCCACCTGCCCAGCACAGGTGGAACAGAGAGGTCATGGCCACTGTGTGAAGCTCTGTAACCAGAGAGGCCGTAGGGACATTGGGTCTGGAGATAAACTCACAAATTTGTGCCAAGGACCCTCAGGAGTTACTCATCGCTCCTTTTTATTTTCCACCCAGGCTCTGATAGATAAATGCAGGGAGTACAAGAAGGAAAGATCCTTTTAGCTTGTTCCCTCTTTGCACTGCGCCTTTTCCTGTCACCGTTACTCTGGGGCACCTTGGTTTGTGTCTGTGCACGTGTGAGGACAAGGAGCACACCTGGGATCATTCCCCTGTGACAAATGCCTCGCCTCTTCCCCTGAGGGAAAAGAGGAATGCTGCTGAAATTCATCCAAGGTACGAATTTTGTGTTTCTGTTGCTCTCTACATCAGCTCTTATGGCTTTGAAAATCACATAACCCTTCCTTGCCTGTACTTCTCCTGATTTCCTGGCCCTCTTCCTTATCCCCTGAGCTAGGAGGAGCTTCAAGACACTTTGCATCGTGGCCTTCTTAGGACAACACATAACCATGGATGAGATTTTTAGGAAAAACCCAGGCATCTGATGCAAACCTTGACCTGAAGTGGTCTTCCCAGAAAAGTTTAAACGCAGCAGTTGCTGATCTTCAGTGTGGAGTGGATCATTCCTGGCACTTGTGTTCCTTCCCACAGGGACAAATGTCCATGCCTGTGGCATTTCCCTGAGGCAGCTACTGCCAGGTTTTATCCCTGGTGCTTGGGCACTCCACGCACAGACCTGGGCCTGACCCCTCCGCCTGTCATCTGATTTTGCAGAGTGTTGATCCAGCCACAGCTTGGAGAAAGAGAGAGATCTTTTATCTTCGGGTAACCCAATTCCCAAAGATTTGCAGGGCTGAGTGAGATCGTAACAAGCCTCTGATTGTGAAAGCAACCGGGGGATAAATTCTAAAAGTAGTAGGAGATTTATCTGAACAGCAGGTCCTTCGGGCACAAAGTGCAATTTCACCATGGGCATGGGCCAGATATTTCTCCCAGGTACGCCAGGCTCCTCTGTAAATCGGAAGGAACTCCTTGAAGCCGATTTCAAAAACATGTGCTGTGTCACCAGAAAAAAAGGGGGAGTAAAGTTTTTCCAAGAGCTCAGACTGTTAAGTGATGACTGAGATATCAAAGGTGTGAAGCAGGTATGCCAACATCGTCCCCAGGTTACCCCCAAATTACGTTTCTGTTGTTTTTGCACTCCCTTCCTCCTCTTCTGGACGTCCCCATCTCCCTCGTGTTTGGTTATTTTCGTGGCTGCAGTTTACAGTTCTGCAGGAGCCTGAATATCCCTATTGTAGCCTGCCTCGAGCCTGCCACAGATCTGCCCAAGCCACGTGACAGTCATCTAAACCTTACCATCGCACATTTTTCTCTGTTACATTTCTTCTACTGTTTCCTTTGTGTCTTGTGTTGAAAAGGAGTAAGCAACAGAGGGTAAAAAATGTGGTTTTTTTTTTCCTTTAATGTTGCTGCGTTCATTGTTTTGAATATTTTCATTCAGTAAACCATTAAGAGATTATCAGAGCACGACAGAAAATAATTTTTTTAGTAATAAGATTGGGCCTGATCCAAATTCACTGGCATTAAAGAAAAGGCTCTTAGTGAATTCCATGGACTTTGAATGAAGGATTAATCCCTCGGTCCTCAGACAGAGAAACTCTCGCCAACTTTGGTAGGAATTTAGTGGGAGTAAGGAATTCAGGCACTTGCATCTTGAAATATTAATAATGGCAACAACAACAACAATAATAACAACGACAATAGATCTCAGTTATATCATGTTTTAACCAAAATACAGACGTTTAAAACTTTTAAACTGATTTACTCTCTGAAGGACAGTGTAGCAGTAGCTCACATAATATGGATAGAACCAGCTGTATCATCCTAAAGACCCCAGACTGTTTGTTCATAAACTACAAAAAGTTACTATAAAAGTGAAAAACATTTCATGTGAGTGGAAAAAGGGAAAAATTATTTCATGTTTTTTGTGTGTTTACCATTTCTTTTAGAGCTTTCTTTCAATGTGCTTTCATTGGGAATTATCTATATCTTATTTTCCCCACCTGAAAAAGCAACCTGAACCTCAGAGGCTATGAATTTCCTCCCCGGAGCTTTCCTCCTCCGCTCTGCCTCCATCCTGCTCTCTGGGAGCTCCCAGTGTACCATACAATAAGCAGCGCTGCCTGCCCCTATAGAACAGGGTAACGTGATGCTGTGTGGTCTGGGAAGTCATTTAAACAAGATTATATTGTTCGCGGGGTGCAGAACAACCCCGCCAGGACAGCACAAAGAAAACAAAATGCAGCCGAATAAAACCAATTGGATTTTAGGGGCTCTTCCCGGTATCAGCAGGTGTGAGGGGACTGCAGCAGGGAGGGAAGCTCCGCTCGGAAGATGCCATTAGCACGTCGCAAACAAACACCTCATCAGCGCCGCGCCTGTTTTCTTTGGGACCTTCCCACGCTCCGCAGCCGAGCTGGGATGGATTTTTAATTGGAGAAGGAGAGCGATTTTTTTTTTTTTTTTTTNTTTTTTTTTTTTTTTCTCCTGCCGGGGGCTCCACCCACCGCCTCGGTATTTATTGCTCTACAAATTGTAACTTCCTTCTCCTTGGAGTAACGGGCCGGTCGTAAATCAGCGCCGGGTGCGGAGTAACAGCACATCCTGATTCACAGCCCCATCGCTGCGAGACGGGTGTTTGTAAAGTTTATTACAGGTTAAAGTTGGCGGGTGTTTCTAAGAGAGGCGCTTTCAAAGTTTTGCCCCCTTTTTATTTTTTAAGTGTTTACTCTTAGGTAATACTTAAATAAAAATTGTATCTCCATAAAGATCTTAGACGTCCATATACGAATATTTACATATCTATATGTATAGATGTATATACATCTCCTCGGAGGGTAATTAACTCAGAGTAAGAGTGCTTCACGTGCTTACAAGGATAAAAACCTCTGTCTCAAATACTCGCTTTCACCCAAGGACTTTGCAGGAGAAACGCAGGGTTGGTTTATGGCTGAACTGAGAGAAGCCTTACAAATGCTCTGTTAGCAAAAGAATAACAGATCCCTACCGCGTTCCGTTTAAAATCGCACATTTCGAGCGAATTAGTAGATCATTATCAGCCGTAATTCTAATTTAGTTACGTACGGTCTAGAGCCTCTTCTCCTCGCCACGTGAAGTGACAGACTCGAACCGCTCTCTGATTATTACTTTGGGGCTGCAAGGAGCTCTGGGGCATAATTAAAAATATTTCCAGAAAGACTCGGTAGACCACATCTGACGTCCCGGCCCCTGTTAGAATCAGACCACATCAAAGGGACCCTTTTTGTTTTCAAAAATGGTCACCAGACAAACTTAAAATATACAAGAGTGGGCTTATGTTTTATTGTGGAGATGTCTGAGCAGAGCAAAACGACTTCAGGCTGCTCGCTCTTCGGCGCTGCGCCGAGCGAGACGAGGTAGTTACGGCCCTTTGATATTTCCGTGGAGGTCGGATTCATTTCATTTGAAAGGGGGACCATTAATGATGGACCTGTAAGCGTTCCCCTCCCTAACGAGTAGAATCCGCATCGCTCGGGAAGCCTGGCTGCGGCAGATGCCCAGGGCGGAAAGATTTGTGGCTGATGGCGCTAATTATGAAAATGTGATCAAGATGGAAACAATTTGAGCAAAAGTCATTAGCGCGTTACTCTTCCACCCACTGGTCTTTGGGGTTTATTACTGCGGTGTGGGGGGGGCGGGAGGAGGATCTTGCGGGATCGGTGTGGGGTTTTTTCAGAGCGCTAATGAAAATGCCCTGCGAATCCCGAACCGGAAAATGTCAGCTGCACACGCACAGCGCGATGCGCCAGGCTCGGGACAGAGCCGAGATTTGCTCTGAAGAGATTGCTGTAATTACCGTCGGTAATGATGTTTTATCTTCCCTTCAAGCGGTGCCGGTGAAAGCACCTTTCAGGAGACTCGCGGCACGTTAAGAGTTATTTTTCTGCTGCCGCTGTCGTCTCGTAGCTCGTCAGAGGTTACGAGTCCCCAGGAGACGATTTACGGAGCATCCCCGAGAGGAAGGTTTTCCAGAGAGGTTCTTCTTTTAGGAGGGACTGAAGGATTTGGCCCGCAAGCAACAGCCCCCTCCCCTCACCACATACACTCCAAAACTGGGGTCCTGCATTTTTAGGATTTTCATATTTTTACTTGCATCCCGTGCTTTAGCTACTTTAATTTCCAATCGATACGCTGGAACCACTTGACCGCCTGGCAGCGGCATTGCAGGAGAACAGCAATAAAGAATTAATTGTACAAACATTTATCATCCCCAGATCAAACTCTCCTTGTGAGGCTGGGGCTTAACTTGCGGAGAAGAAAAGGGGGAGGAAGGGTGGTAATGGCGGAGAGGGTGCTTGTGGGGTTTTTTATGTGTTTCCTTTTATTCCAGACGACTGTATAATGAAAAGCCTTTTAGCCTTGAAGAACTACTAAATATTAAGCACAGCTTAAAACGGGGAGTAGCTTTCGAGACAGTTTCGTCCTCCTACCATTCCTTTCAGGAAAAGGTCGTAGCCCTTCCCTTATTTTCCCGCTAGTAAAAGCTTCCCTTTCTAAAGAAGTCTTTAACGTGTAAGAAAATCCTCCTGCTCTACATAGGAAGGTCTTTAAAAAAATTTATAGACCTCTTCATGTTCACCAGTTCCGGAAAAGAAAATTATATTGATCAAGGTCAAACGCTGGAATTGTGACGTGACTCACTTCAAAGGTGTATTTGCGTGCCCTTCGAGCACATTAATACTAATTATCTCTCAAACACTTCCCCAAAACTCCTACTGCCTGTTTCAGATGCAAATCTAATTAACGAGCTGCCTTTGAGGAGCACACAGGGACAGCGTAATTCACGGAGCTGTTGAACCTTTTGCCTTCTTTTATATTTATTTATAGGTAGCTCCATCCCCTTTTGCAAGCGTAGGCAGTGGTGTGAAGCGGCGGGGTAGCGAGGGCAGATCCGCGCCAGCTAATGAGACTTTCCAGGCACCGGAGTTAAAGGAAAAGGATTAGCTGCGACTTCTTGCAAATGCACTCAGGGATGTATATCATAACACTTGCCGGGCCCTACTTTGTCTAAGTTAATTTGGGAATGATTAAATCGTGAAAGCTCTATCTAAATAACGCCTATTAGCTCTAAGCGTGAGCTGATTGATTTAGGAATAACTGTTTGCTCTCCTCCCCGGGGGCAGCGCGGGGGACACGCACACGCTGAGCAAATCCCGAGTGCGAGCCACGGGGGTGTCTCTTCCCCCCATCGCCTCCCGGGGAGCCGGGACCCGCACCCCCTCCCTCGCTCCTCTGCCTTTAACGCGCGCACTTCCCAAAGCCACCTCCCGAAGATGTTCTCTTGGAGCATCCTCCCTCCCCTCCCCGGAGCGCGGGGGCTGCGCGGGGGGCGGCGGCGCTCGGCGGAG
>VZTA01011456.1:21694-36865 GCA_013398855.1 Mohoua ochrocephala
GCCGGCTCCCCCGCCCCCCCCCGGGCCCCACCCCGGCGCCCTTTTGGGCTTCCCGCATCTCCCCCGTCCCGTCCCAGCTTGGCTCCCGCGGGGGGCTCGAGCCTCCACCGGCTAAATCACATCTGTCCCCTTTGACATGTGCCGGGGAGCGGCGGTAATTAAGATGAAAGCGGATATGTCGGGAGTGAGGGGGTTTGTGCGAGGGCGGCAGGAGGGAGGAGAGCGGGGCTCAGCACCGGGGAGCCCCCGGCGCCCCCGCACCCAGCCCGGGCACAGCCCGGCCTCCGCCCCGGCCCCGCCACCCCAGGATGCGTAAATCCCGCCTGGTGATGGCACACAGAGATAGGGAGACCTCAGGGATCTGTCTGAAGTCCATAAAGGAAAACCACTATTTCCTAGAGAAGCCCCCCCTCGCTGTCACAACCCGGAGGAGGCATCCTTCAGCAGCGAACCGGTGCCTGATTCAAACCAGCTGTGCCAAACCCAGCCCAGCTCTCCCAGGCCAGCAATCCAGCTCTGCACAGGGAGCAGGTCCCCGGCTCTGCCTTCAGGGTTTTCAAAAGGCAGCAGTGAGTTTGGGTGCCAGGGTCGCCTCTCGCTTCCAAGCACTCATAGAAAGTACAAAGCCGTCAGGCCGTGGCTGGAGAACTGAGACCGGGGTTTGAGCAGGCGTGATGGAGAGCCACGCACGTAAAACAGTGTCTCCTGAGTCATTTGTGCCTCCATCAGGGTCCTGGCACCTTTGGCTGGACACCAGCATTTGGGCAGGTGTTGCACCAGCCTTGCCCGTGACACTTCTCGCGTTGCAGGACCCCATCTTGGATGGCCTGAAAATCTCCTCCCTTTTAGTTTATCTCAGACAGTCACACAGTCCTTGTCTGGAGGGCTGCATTGACCTCCTAAACGACAAACCCCTTTCATGATTATGTACATGGCTCTAAAATGCAGCAGCCTCGCTCTGTTTCACCCTCTGGAGACCTCGGCAAGGGCTTTGTCCTGAAATGGGCGGCTTTGTGACCGGCTTCAATAAGTCAAGAGCTCTTGTGTTCCTAAGCATTAAAGAGGATTTAAACTTTTTTATACACATATAGGATTAAGTGAACCTCTAGTTCAGTGTCAGATCTTTTTCATTTTTGAAAGAGTTCAGTCTCAATCAGACATCTCAGGGTTTATTGTCCATCTTGTCTCGAACAATTCCCGCATCACTCTTGCTTTGGATTGTTTCAAATAATAATAATTTCGTTCACACGATTGCACTGATTTTTCTGTGAGCTACTGGTAACTGTGAGATCACACTCCTCAGGTAAGCAGCCACGCAAATGTATCTCAAAAAATGACACCTGAGCAATGACACATCTCCTAATTCTGCTTCTAGGTATTCTGGAAATAACCGCTGTGGACGTCGGAATCGTTGCCATCAAGGGCCTGTTCTCTGGCAGATACCTGGCCATGAACAAGAGGGGCAGACTTTATGCATCAGTAAGTTTGACTGAAGTTCCTTTCCTGTGGGGGGGAAAGGAACAGGTCTAGTGGGGAGCACTGATAAATCCACATTTCTAGAGAAGAGTAATGTTACAAGAGGTTTTTGCCTGGAATTGTTACAGGCAACCAATCAGCATATCCTTAGAAGTGGGAAAAAGCTGTGTTCTTACTTTCTTACTGCCTGAACAGCCACAGGTACGTGGAATGGCAGAATTGTCCATATTTTATGTGGGTCTTGGATGCTGGCAGAGACATGTCAGAGAAAGAAAGTCCAGAAGTAACTGAGCATTTATGCTACAGGAAAGCAACCTCCTGATGGGAGTTTCTTTGCACGGAGCTTTTGAATGGGCAGTGAAAGAATTTACAGGTACTAAAAGGCTGGGCTGTAGCAAGGAAAGCAAGAAGGAGAAGGTGCAAGAAGATAAAGGTGAAAATAAACACCTTCTTTTACTCCTTTGACCTAATTTTTTTGCCCTGATCTGTGAGATAAAATCTGGGGTGTGCTGACATAAGTGGGACCCTTGACTTTTCAGCCCAGACAGTATTTCCCCCAAGTGAATAAAATACTTCAGCTTAGACTTCTTCACACTCAGGGACATACCAGGGCACGTTTGTCAGCGTGTACCACACACATTATCTCCCTCCTTGAATTTCTTCCATTGTCTTTGATTACATCCCGGCAATCTTGCGATCTCTTACTGCCTGGCAGCTAAACTGTGCAGGTTCCCCACCAATCCTGGGGCATGGAAGCAGGTTCGGAGAGGGGAAATATGGCTGAGATGAAATTTGCTCCCTCCTAGGAGCCATTAGATGTGGTTCTGTTGATGTGAGCAGCAGGACGTACCCTTGAGCGATGTGATCTTTCCCCATGAGAGCCCAGCCTGGGTGACACAATCAACTCCGTACCTCCCCAGCTTGACACATTTAACTCCACCTTTTCAGGAGTGTTCTGACGGTGTTTACGACCCAGTTTCTGTAACGTGTCTCACGTGATGCTCCCTGATTAAGGGGCCTGTGTGTGATGATGAGGGTTCTTTGCTGCTGCAGAGAACCAGACCGCCAAGGATTTGGGCAAAGCAAAATGCAGATGGAGAGGAGTGAGGGCGTGGTAGCTCTGCTTGCCAAAGTTAAGCCTGCCCACTTCTGTGCTTCTGGTTAATATTCTGATTAAAATGGGTCTCTTTTTCAATGGACCTCCTCCATCAGCTCAGAGCCAGCACCTGCCCCAAAGAAATTATTTGGAAGGATGATTTTTTTCAATTTCTTTCTTATTTTTCTCTCTTTTTCAAAATAGGTTTGGGTTTTTTTCCTTCAGATCACTTAAACTGAATTAAAATAAGACAAAACAAATTCTGAGCAAAAAGCTCCTCTCCTAAAGTGGAGAAAGGCCAGGAGCAGCATAGCTCTGAGACTCCTTTTCTCCTGGACTTCCCTTTCTGGTGCGAGGATCATCAGGCCATCCTGAAGTCTGTTCATCTGTCTCGTGCCAAAGAATATCAGCCATGAAAGGTTTCTGTATAACTTGAAAAGATAATTTGTCCTCTTCCAGCTCTGGTTTGAGAGAGACTTTCAGACCTGTGTTTCAGAGCTGGAGGGACAAGCCAGGGAAAACTATTCGACCTCAGAGAAGTGGGAAGGGGTGAGGGCTCAGCTCAGGAGAAACTTCCTGGTTTTGCTTGCCTGGAGAAAACTCTCCAACAACTTTACTGATATTGCTGGCCCAAGACCCTGTGCAAGGCCCCCGTTCCAAAAATCTGACTAATTCAGGGATAATTATCCAGGGAGCATTTTATGAAATCGTATTGGAGTAACTCCGTTATCCCTCGGTTTGCCAATTTTCCCATGTCAACAAAACGGGTTTGTTGAGCCTGCAGGATTCCTTTGTGCCCTCAGCAGATCGTGATAATCCTCCGGATTTATCCTGTGTGATAAACCCTCCACAGCCAGAAGGGAGGCAGGCAGCAGGACAAATCCACCTACATCTGGTGGCTGCGTGGGCTCCAGCACCGCAGCATCTGAAAACCTTGTCCTTGCAAGGAAGGGCGCTTCCGTTTTACAGCTGGGAAGCCGGGACATGTGGAGTCTTTTAAAATCTTGTTAAACACCCATCAGTGTTTCTGGGGAGCGAGCAGCATTAAAGACATGCTGTTGGTGGGGTCTGAGGGCTTTTCTGGCCCCAGCCTGGCTACCTGGGCCCTTTCCGTGTCCTCCAGACAACGAAAAATAAAAAACTGTGGTGGGCAGTTCCCTCCTGCCGCTGTGTTAGATCCTGAAATCTTAATCCCACAGGCAGAGCAAGGATGGGTTTGGAGTTGAGGAAAGGTGGACAGTGTGGGAGGTCCTTTGTCTGTGCTGCTTCTCCTGCTCCCGGGGAGGGGGAAGGAGTTCCTTGTGGCAGGCTTTTGCAGAGCTGTCTCTCAGTCAAGGAGCAGGTGAAAAGGGGCAAATTTGGGCAGATCATGTGAAATGTGAGCGGCTGGGACAGGTGAACATTCTGCCTTACAGCTTGTGGTAAAGGAGCAGCCCAGCATTTTGGAGGAACACGCTGGTAGGCAGAGTGTGCTTTCCTTTTGTTAGGCTGACAAAGAAGCTCCATAAAGGTGTAGGTTGCTGCTCAAATATCCATTATGAACTGGATGTAACAGACTGCAAGTGTATCTAATGACTAATACACCAGCTGAAGAGACACATTGTACATTACACTGTGGGATTTTGCCTTTTCAATAGGTGGCAGAGGTTGATAGGCAGCAATTAAATCATCTGTCCAGTTCACAGCTGCATTAAATTCATAAGCACAAAAGAAATTACATCTGAACAATCATCAGAGCTATTCGCTTCTATTCAGGGGCATTTTTTTGTTTTCAGTTTGGTTTTGGAGCCTCTTCCAGGGGTCTCCAATGCACAGAGTGTGCTCACACTGCTGACAAGGGAGCACCTTGTTCAGGCTCAGCGCTGCCCTCCTGCCTTTTGCAGCACCAGCCTGAGGTTTTCGTACTGAGTGTGTTGCTGTCCTTGTCCTAAAACCGAGCCTTGTTTCAGATTTTGTCGCGTTTCCTTTGCAGGAGAGCTACAACTCCGAGTGTGAGTTCGTGGAGAGGATCCACGAGCTGGGTTACAACACCTACGCCTCCCGTCTGTACCGGACTGTCCCCAGCAGAGCCGGCGCCAAGCGCAAAGCCAGCGCCGAGAGACTCTGGTACGTCTCAATCAACGGCAAAGGACGACCCAGGAGGGGCTTTAAAACCCGCAGGACACAGAAATCCTCTCTCTTTCTGCCTCGAGTGTTGGATAACAAAGACCATGAAATGGTCCGGCTGTTCCACACCAACGCGAAGTACCGCGAGAGTCTCCTGAAGGCCCCGAGCAAGAACCAGCGCAGAAGGAGAGGACACTGACGGGGTGGGGGGAGCTGGTGTTGGGGATGGGAGGGACTGAGAGCCTTCAGAATGCTACTAAAAAGACTAACAGCTGTGATTGTATGAGAGGCATTAACACGGACAGGTTTTACACGCTCTGTGACAGAACCGAAAACCACGTCGTTTGCTCTTAGCTATTGTAGGATGGTGGCCCGTGGGGAAAGAGATGTGAGATAAACTGAGGCACACTCAAAGGTAAATTTAGCTGGATGTAATAATTTTGTCGATGACTTTCACGTTTTCTTTTCTTAAAAAAAAAACAAAACCAAAAAAAAAAAGTATTATTTTTATTTCGAGTATTTTCATTCTAACTTGACGTAGGCTGTTATCTCAGTGATGCTGCCCTCCCAGAGCACATGGATATTTTACACGTACCAAATTTATGTCCACAGAGAAGGTACAGCACTTTCATGGCTCTTCTGGCCATAAGAGGCTACATTCTTATTTTTACATAATACAGGAGTTAGAAAACTGGTGGTTTTTTGTGTTTTTTTAAAATTTACATATATTTATTTTTATTTTATGACCAGCTGTTATCAATCATACTTTTTCCAAGACCGTCCAAGAAAAGTAAGATTGTCAGCTTCTTCAAACACTCCAATAGACCTGCACATTATGAGATTATTCTTTAATTTGTTAAACTAAAACGCCGAGACGCCTGACCTTGTCATTCAAACAAATGAATGTTGGCAAAGTGGCATTTGCATTGGTCAGACTTTGGCAGCATAAATCTGTTTGCCAACTGATGAATCGTCTCTTAGAATAGGACTCAAATGTGATGTGGAAGAGAGTAGGTTCGGACTGGATATTGGGAAGGAATTCTTCCCCGTGAGGGTGGGCAGGCCCTGGCACAGGGTGCCCTGTGAGAGAGAAGCTGTGGCTGCCCCTGGGTCCCTGGCAGTGTCCAAGGCCAGGCTGGATGGAACTTGGAGCAACCTGGGATAGTGAAAGGTGTCCCTGCCCATGGCAGGGGGTGGAATGGGATGAGCTTTAAGGTCCCTTTCAACCCAAACCATTCCTGGATTCTATGATTTTTTCTGCTGCGATTCTGGAAGTTAACTTCTGCAAAGCTGAGGAGAGTCCACATCACAGATTCGATTTTTGAGCAAGGGGTTAAGCTTTAAACATTTCTCTTGACATCCAGGAGATGACAGAGTAGTACAAAACTTGAGATGTGCTTGACATGCACAAGTAATGGTCATTTCAGTGAGGTTTGGCCTTGTGCCCTTCACTTCCCAGAATTAGGCCCTGATAGTGGACAGCTGGAGGAAAGAAAGGCTGCACAGAAAGAAACACTCCATTTGAATTTAACAAAAGATCCGTAAGTTAAATCTGACATTACATAGAAACAGGCAGGTGTTGATCCCATTCCTGGTCATATTGAGGAGAAAAAAAGGCCTTCTTGTGGGCTGCTACTGAATGTGCTCTTTTAAATGTGCTCATTTAAAACTAGGTAGCGAAAAATCTTCCATTCACTAGGAGGTGAAATCTGTGAGAGAGACAGAAGTAAGATGAGTCTGCAGAATGAGGTGACCAAGCCTAGGTTTAGCACTGCTTACATCCCTGGAAAGGTAAAGCCAGGAAGGTGTCTTTACACCAAATAATGTGCTCCATTCCTTCTGCCCTTGTATCTTTTCTGTAATACTCTAACAAAGGAGGAAACTACGTTTGAGTAAGAAACTCAAAGTTCCTTGATTTCCGTTCTCCTTTATACTGAAATAATGTAAAAAGTCCCTTAAAGGACATACATGAAATAATGGTGCACGCAGAACAGGCCTAGGTTTAAAGGAGAGCACGGAAAACCACGACCCATGTTCCCAAATTTTCCTGCTTTTTACGAAATAACCCAAAACAGTGATAGAACCTTCACAGAGTTAATCAGGCAGTCTCATGCCAGGAACCACTGTGCAAAGAGGGAACGGAGAGACAGAAAAAGAAACAGGAGGATTCCAATTTTCTGAATCCTGGGATTCACTCTCCTGGGAGCCACACAAGGCCCAAACTGCTGCGGGATCCAGGGTACCTTCTGAAAGTTGGTTGCATCAGAGAAGAAAATGAAGTTTTGCCTCCTGGGCATCAGGAGTGTTTTGGAGACACCTTGTTGGCTCTGCCAGCTCCCCTCTCTCAATTCCCAGTTTCACTTCCCACTAGAGGTGGGAGCTGACTGGGCAGGAAAGGGGGGTGCAGGGAGCCCTCCCAGCTCGCCAGCTCCAGGAACAATATGCAAGGCAAGGAAAGATCACATACAGCTGAAGGTTAAGAGAGATGGTTTCCCTCATGCCTGATTTCTAAATAAATAAATGAAATACATTTATTTTCACCGCTTTCAGATCGACTTCACCTCAACTTGTAACAAAACCAAGATCCATTCTCACTTTCTCTCCCCTAAAATTGCTGCTGTAAAGTTAATGACTACTGACTGCTCCAGGTATTTTTGATACAGCCCTGATGGTCTAAAGAAAATGAACAAACTCCTGTTTCCCGTGACACAAAGAGGCACCTTCACCCCTGCTCCAAGTCCATTTCCTATCAAACATTTACTCTTCACTCTCGGCTTTCCTCAAGGGCAAGTGCTTGTGCTGGCTGCATCCCTTGCTTTGCTGTTCCTCTGCTTTTATCAATTTTTCCTCTCATCCTTTTCTCCTGCCTCTCTTTTCCAGATGCCCCAACTCCCTGCCATAAAGGACCAGCAGGTAACTGCTGTGGGTGATGCAGGAATATCACTGATTACAAAACACCTGCTTACTCCTGCCTTTGCTTTGAGCTGTGTTTCGTGCTTGTAGGAATATTGTTTTAACCACTTTCCTGTAGGAAATTGCAATGAATTAAATTCTTATTTCAGTGTTAGTTTTCATCCCAACAAAGCCTAAAATACTAACACTGAAAAAGAAAGGAGAGGGGAGACAAAAGAAAAAAATAATTAACTGATTGGACACAATGGCATTTTAACTACTGTAGGTAAGTGATGATTTTCACATCAACCTAAAACAATTTCATCCACATTCTTAGAATTTTTCTTTGCTCGGTCTCATCGCAGCAATTCAAAGGAGATGGCTTTGGGATTTTTCTTCTTTTTTATTTTTTTCCCTATCTTTTAAGAAACATTAATGTTCTTGTTGAAATGCTTTTCATTGCAGACATTCATTGCTTAATATTCTTTTAGCAACCTTGAATTCCACAGTTCCCAGACACTGACAGGCTGAAATCCTACTCACGATAATGATCCCAGTTGTATTCTGTATCCCATTTTATTTATTTGGACCAGAACCATACCTTACAGGAGGAAGTGGATTTGAGCTATTTTCTCCTTAGGATTAAAACATCAAGATGTGTCTCCTCTTTTAAAAGGTTCTTGAGTGAATCTACACTTTTCCAGTGCACAGGCTGTTATCAGGATTTTTTTTCTTTTGTGTTTTTTGGGGAAGATGGAAACTTTACCCCTTTGGGGGCTGCAGAGTTTCTGCAAACTTCACGTACTCCAGAGCACAAAGCTGTTGCTGTTCTCACCCTGGAGCCAGGAGAGGATGCTCACCACAGATTAATTACCACAAATTAATTGCCATTTCCTGGGCTACCTGCTCTACATGACCCTGCTTGAGGACAGGGCTTGGGTCAGATGCCCTCCCGAGCTGCCATCTATCAACCTGTCTGTGATTCAGTGATTAGCTGTACTTAATTCACACTGATTATTAGTTGCCTTTCAATGTCCAGATTCCTGCTGTTCGTTTTGGAGTCCAGTTCCCTCTCCCAGCCCCTCCGATGTCTCTCCATTCACAAACCAAGCGTGGGGTTCAGTTTGGGATCAGTAATTCTCCAGCCCACCCTAAAAATGTGGTGCACTCACTGTCTGTTCTCTCCCTTCAAATCACTTCTTGCACGTTCAGTGGAGTTGCCCGATTGCCAGGGTATGAACAAGGGTTGAGCAGCTGGTGTGTGTACTTCCAAAAATTATCTTTTCAGCTTGCTCCTCTGCGTCATCTCTTTCCCATACTCCACAAGGCGCCTTTTCTTCATCTCCTTCACCTCCTCCCCACGGTAAAAGTCTTTGCATTGGTGAAATTTCTAGCACTTTCTAGAGCCATTTCCTCACAGTTTTGTGCTTTTAAAAACCAATGTTCTGTAGAAGCTGTACAAATTATGCAAATATTTTGTTACTTTCCTGGTCACTCATACATGACTTGAACTGGGCTTCAATGTCATTGTCCTTTCATGAGGCAGAGGACAGCGAATTGAGGGGTTTTGGCCAAGTTTTCATTTACTTGCTTCCAGACAGAAGAGACACAGCCTGGTCTGTGACTTCTTGATTTATATCTGTAGCAGATTTTCTTAGTTCCTTTAATCCTTGCTTTATCCCACCACAACTCTGTACAACAACCCCATGTAAAATATCCTGGCCTCTGGTGATTATGGTGGGACTTTTGTGGCTGTCTCTTCGTAAAAAGCAAGAGCTGTGCCTGAAACATGAACAGCTCCCCCATGTCGAATAACGAAGTCACAAAGCAGGAATTGTTTCCAAATTGACTCACACCTTTTTTTCTCTCCACTTCCTAAGCATGGATTTTCCTTCTCTTTGAGCACCATTAATTTGCCATCCTGAGATTACATTCTGGTAATTCTGTGATATTTCTGGCTCTTTGTTTCACCACTTTCTAGAGGTCTGATAACCATTCCTGCAAGCCCTGCTCCTGTTTCCTGTTTGCCTAAGCAAGAGCAGCAGTGAACTCCATTTGTATCTGGAAACTGCTTCACACTTACTCCCTCAGCATTTCGAAGAGGGCCTGGTGACATTTCTCAAGGTAATCTTATTTGATTACAAAGAATGTACAAAATCTGTTTTTCTCAGTCACCACAAGCATGAAAATCATGCTAGAGGGGATGTTTTGTTCATACTCTTTAACAGCACTAACCAGCCCCCAAACCCTCTCTGTTTCGAGCCCTTTTGTGAGCTCTTGGATTTCCTGCTTTACTTCCTGGCATTTCCACTTTCTTCTCTGCTTTTCTTCCACAGATGTACAGCCCTCTGGAAAACAATGGGCAAAGAAATCCCTTTGGCCACACGTGCCTTCCCTTTGGATGGCTGCACGGGCCCGGTGCTGGGCTGGGGCTGGTGTTAGTTCAACTATTCACTCGACAAGGCTTAAGTGTTTCTTATAATTGTCTGAATCGAGGATGTGGTTACACCCCCAGCTTTCAGAAGGTTTTCTCCCATCCAGAGCAGTTCAGGGTGAAAAAAAAAACATCTCTACAACAAAGTTCTTACAACACGCCGATATTCACCATCAAATCTTTGATTCACAGCCTCATCGGTAAATATGAATTCAGAAGGGCAGACAAGTAAATATATTAAAGCTGTAGCCAGGCAGGGCAACGTGAGATATCACAGAAAATAAAATGCCTTTGAAAAAAGTCTCTTTGAGTCACATTGAAAACCTTCCCCCTGAGCACCCTGCCACCATTGAGCACCGACGTCCAAAATCTCCCTCAGACCTAAACAATAACCTCAGAAAATAAAGCTGTTAACAACAACAATGAAAGCTTTGAATCTTAGTGCTTATTTGTGTCTGATATAAAGCACAAGATTCTTCACACTCACATGCCCATGTATCTCACAGTTACATGGAATTTTCCTCCAAAAAAAAATGTGTAACATTAAAAATCAGGAATCCTTTTTCCGGCCTCAAAAGCTGAGGGAGAGCACGAGCAAAGAGAGGTTTGCAATGTGCCTCCCCAAAAATGAATACAGACAAATTAAGCCAAACCTTTCTGAGTTCAGTCATAACGAAATCACCGATTGCCATATTGATGCAGCAAAGGCATTTGCACTGTTGGGCCCAAAGCGAATGAGATTTCACATATTTTTACACTCCTGGAGCTGAAATGCTTCGATATTAATTTCAATACTAATTACCAGTGACATGCTGGAGGCCTTGTAAAGAGAGGCATTCAGTTAGGACAACTGTTGGTGCATTGTTGATGTGCAGAATTGTTTTCTAAGAACCAAAGGATATCAGCTTATTACTCTGCCAAAATGATTTTGATAGGAACTGCTGAGATCTGTCTTATCAAAACAATAATCTGTGCACAGAGGGACCTTACTGACAGCTCTTCGTCTTCTTCTTCTCCTTCTTGGAATGCGAAATATTTTTACTGGTAATAAATATAGCATCTTTCTACTGGCTGCAAATTAAGTGTCTCTTAGCAGGAAAATTCTTTGTTAAGAAGCCTTTCTAGCCCAAGCTATTCCATGGTTCTCTGTGGAGAGGGAAGGCAGAGGGGAAGGATGCCAACCTGTCAAAACCAGGAGACTGCAAAGGGTATCTCCTGATGAACCAGATCCTGGCAGCTATTCCTGCATCTTCTGGAGCTTAACGAGTGGATGTGAAATGTCTTCAATCACCCCTCGGTTGCTTCTGGTCTCCTCTGCTGTGCACATCTTCAGGGGCTGAAGAATTATTGCTTCTCCTCTGTTCTGTTAATGGCATTTTAAAAAATGGTCATGGATTCCTGGCTGCTGCCAGAGGCGTTTTTCCAAGCAGGGAGTTCCTAGATTTGCCCACAGGAGAATCTCAGCTGCAAGTGTGGAGATGAGCAACGTGAGGGAGGTCCCCTCCTTGGTGGTTGTTTCTCCTGTTTTTCACTTGCTGGTATGTAGCCCAAGAAGGCACCTGGGATGGGAAATAGATGTTCTCACCCACATCCACGATGTGGACACAACCCTTAAAGACAAACTGACCCAAGGAAGGGAACACTGCCTGCTGCAAACATCACTTTTTTATTGTGGCCATTAAAATGACAGCAAAAAGAAGTGACCAACTTCTAAAATATGAACAAATAGGACCCCAAAATACTTCATGAATAAAAGCAGATACTTTTATATAAGTATCTAGGTGTAAAAATTTGACTTGAATTTGATTTATTTTTCTCCAATTTTAGGCCAAAATATTATTTTTTTTTTTGGTAAGCAAAAGGTGCCCTGCTTTTTGGATGTGCTCAGAAAAGAGCACTGCCCATAAGGATGATGTTGGAAAAGTTCATTTCAGCAGCATGAATTAGCAAAGCAGAGGGAAAAAGAGAGTGAGAATATGCATAAAACCCTAGGGAAATTTTGGAAACTTGTTCTCCTGCGAGAGCTGATATAACAAAAGTGAATAGCTTGGATAAGGTAGCAGTCCTTTAGTCCACATATCTGCCTCCTCTTCTATTAAAGATTAGCTCTCTTCCTCCTTGGATTTTCAGAGGTAAAATGCTTTCCATAGGGAGAAAACGTATCGAACTGATTGATCTTTATTTCTTTTTAAAGCTCTCTTACACAGCCCTTTGAAGTTTGCAAGTTCAAATGTCTCCTGTTTCCTTTCGGAAGGTTTGAAGGATTTGGGAAGGTGAACAAGCAGATCTATAATTACAGAGCAGTTGATGGTAACTGTCCTCCTTTGTGAGCATTCTCGGGCCACCTCCAAATTTAGACGCTTGAAGAGAACCGTCCCGTTTTAGTCCTGCAATACTTTGGATGCCACCACTGCATAGCAGGAGGGAAGCCTTTCTGAAACCTAGGGAACATCCCCTTTTTGGCCACAAAACATCAGGGCTTTTGTGCGAGGTCTTCACTTTACAGATTAAAGAAAACATCTTTCTTTTCCCCACAGTACCAATCCCAAATGCTGTGGTGCCTTTATTGCTGAAATGTGTGGGTTTGAAGAGCAGTGAGGAGAACTGTGGGGGGAATTTAGAGACATCACAGTGCTCACGCAAATGTAAGAGACACAGGGCAGTGGGGGTGGCTGCAGAGCTCCTGCAGGATCCAGCTCCTGTGGGATGTGCAGTTCTACTGGCTTGGAAATGTCTCTGGCACCAGCTGCTCGATTCGCAGATTTTTGTCTTGAAAGAAAGAAAGAAAACTAGGTCTGATGGCATCAAAATATCCCAAGATTTCACACCTTGAGGGGGATGTCTTTTTCATTTGGGAATATCCTTTTCCTTTCACTTGGAAATAATCTTCTGTTGGAAGTACTTCATTTGGTTATTCTGTCCAATAAGACACCATACATGACAACCAGCCCATAGTTTGTCTTAAATCAATTCTTATCTTTACAAATTACTGCTTGCATGAATTTTGGAGGGAGAAACGGGCTCATTCACCAAGTGTGACCAGAATTCAGCGCCTCTAGATGCTTCATTAAGAAAGAATTGACAGCAGGTCACCTTCCTTTTGTGTTTCTAGGAGGGAAAGCCACACAAATGTTGTTTCATGGAGCCAGAAACGAGCTCCTCTGAAAGAAATCTCCTGAGAGAGTGTCACTAGAGGGTAGGTGACACGACTGCTGGGCACAGCATAGCTGTGGTGTGATCCTGCGTGCCTGGTTTGTGCTGCAGACATCGGAGGCTCACAGGCATGCGTTGCTCAGACCGTGAAACCAACCGAAAATTATTCTTAAATCCTTCGACATTTTTTCGTGGCAACATGGGTCTAAAACTACAGCAGCAGAAACTGGGTTTATTTGTGTCCCATAGTCTGTCTGCTCCGAGTATCTGTTACCCATATTCAGTGGTGCATGTGGAAAGAAAACCCTCAGGATCAGATTAACCCTTTCTTTCCCCAGTTCTGAATGAAGAATGAGACGTGTTCTGAGTGCTTTACTGGAAGTGTGTTCAAAACCAGCCATGAAAATGGAGATTCTCTATTATCTCTCAGAGGGGGACCAGGATGGTAAAACAAAGCTCTTCAGAGCTGAGTCAGAGAGGTCTAACAAGACCTTGGAGAGGTTAGACAAGAGTTTGCTTTCTTGATAAATCTTGGAGACAATCTAGGTCATGTTCCATGTAAAGAACATGATGGAAGAACAGAGGAAGAATTATTCTTTTTTAGAAACCAGTGAAGTATTTGGTAAAAGAGCTATGGAAAGACTGAAAGACACTTTGTGCCTCTCTTCCATGCAACATTGGTAAAACAGAATTGGAAAGGGGACATGGACAGATATAAATGCAAAGAGAGATAAGAAAAATACTCTTACACCTGGAGCTGCTCTTGGGGTGCTGTTTCCTCTATGAGACTGAAAGAGGAAGAAGAAGAAAAGAAGCAGGGACAGGGTAGGGAGAAAAAAGAGAGTGGGTTTAGAAAACTGCCCTGGAGAGCCCTGCCAGGTGAAGGCCGGTGGGTTTTTATTCTGCACACGCTTCCAGGACTAGAGCATCTTACCTGAGACAAACAAAATGCATATTTTCACACCAGTGACATCATCCACTTGTCACTGTGACACTTCGATTTCACTTATTTAGGAAATAAACTCATACTTTCTATTTGGCCAGACTGTGGCTGCAAACAGGGATGTATTTAATGGATGTAAACCCGTGTTTTCAGCTTTGGGGGCAACATGTGCTTGTACTTGGAGACACCACGAGAGGGGAAGTTTATGTTATCCCAGGAAACGATGGGATGAGGCTCTTGGAGCCCCTCATGGCAGCCTGGGCAGGAGCCCCAGGGCAGTCCTGCGGGTGCTGGAGGGAGCAGGAGATGGCACAGGTCTGCACAGGCTCCACGTGTGCTGGTGAGGAACTAAAATAAACCAAAATAAACCAAATGCTAAGCCAAGAAAAGAGGCTGCTCCCTTCCCCACTGGGTACCGTGACCGTGCGGGAGTCGGGGCAGTGGAACCAGGATTACATTTCAGGAACTGGCTCAGCTCTACAACCCCGTTGTGTTTCAGCTGCTCTTCAACCTTAGTGGTAGTGCAAGGCAGCATTTCCAAATAATTCTGCATTTCAGAGAGGAGGTTTTCTTGCTCCTGCAAAGATACAAACCTGCCAGCAGTTCCAGGACTACTGGGGCTCTGTGAGATTTCTTTCTCCTTTTTGCTTCCAACTGCAAGCAAAGGTAGGTCTCTCCCTTTCTGAGTGATTTTTTTTTGTGCAAATCTTTGCACAGCTTCGGTACACTTATGAGAGGGAAAATGGTTTACAGCCAACTTGAATTAATTGCAAATTGATTTAATGGGTTCAGCCACTGAATCCGAGTAACCAAGGTTTTGAATAACTGAGATACTTTTCAGTGTAAGCAATAAATGCCAGGGATAGAACTGTATTATAGGCAACAGAGACTATGACTGAGCTTTGGATAATCAAGATTCTACTTTGTATCATGTATACTTTGGCAGCAGCTGATTCCTGTAGGAATAAGAAAGTAAGAACATGTGCAAACTGCAGCATGACACCACCACTGTGACCTCGTCAACAACTTCAAGGTCATCATTAGAAAATCCTTCAGCTTTTTTTTTTTTTT
>VZTA01011456.1:36874-53217 GCA_013398855.1 Mohoua ochrocephala
GTTACACGTGGGTTGTTAAGATTTATTACAATCGTTGCAAGAGAACACCTGCTGAATGTCAAAAGATTCCTGGGAATCTTCAAGTGTTTTGCTAAGGCAAAACCGCACCTTTTACACAGCTTTGGAGAATCCAGCCTGCTGGAATACAGTCCAGTCTCCACGGATTCAGGGTGTTTTATGATTCTGGTTCTATGATTTGATCATGCCCTAAAGCAGAAGCATAACCATGAGCGGTATTCAAACATATTTGCCCTCCAGACAAATTTACCACTGTCTAAAATGATCCATTTTTGTTGCCTGGCATTCCTGACATGTGTCATACTCTGAGTAAGGACCAGATCCTTGGCTGAAGTCAGCTGGCATTGCCGTAATGGCTTTGGTGAAGCTGAGCACTTAATCAGGTGCCTAAGCACTGTCTAAATGTATTGGGAAAAATTAAATTTGACTTGTGAAATTTATCCTAAACAAACATGGAGAAAGAGCCTTAAGTTAAAGTTTCTAGAGGTTTTTACTGAAAGTCACCACGTGTCTCCTTCGGCTGCACCGCAGTGTTCCTCCCCTACATCACCATTTTATTTTCAGCTCAGCAATTCTCTCTTTTTCTTTTTTTTTTTTTTTTAATTTCTTTTTCTTTCCCTGAGCAATGAAATTCTGTCTGCTTTTCAAGATTAATATATGGCCCCTGAGTGAAGGCGAGGCTGTGATTCAAATCAAGGGTTCTGTTGACATTATAATCCTTGGGAGCACAGCTGGAGCATTTCATGAACGGTAGCAAAGACCCTCCACTGATTTACTGCCTTGGTATTCCACCAGGAGTCCATGTTCTGTGTCGTTGGCTGCAACACACAAAAAATAACTCGGCCAACTTCTAATTAAGGCGTTCGGCTTCTCGCCTATCTCGCGAGGAAGGAGCTGTGCTATACGAGAGATGCTGGTTTTATGGATTCTCCCCTATTTTTATAGCAGGAGGGCTTCAGGCCCTAAGAAGGTCCTGCGGGCTATAAACAGGATAAACACCGAAGTCGCTCCCTGACCCTTCCAAGCAGTGTGGGATGGCAGGAATTTCCACGCGTCTCCCCCCGAGCTCTCGCCAAGTTCCTTTTCATCCCAGTTTTGCAAAAACCTTTCCCAGCCTCATCATTCCTGAAGGAGAAAAATACTCATCCCGGCAAAACAGGGACCCACAGCTCTGCTTCTGGGCATGGAATAAACCCTTCCCTTCCTGCAGGGCCAGTCCCCAGGCACAGCATGCACGAGAGCAATTCGGGAGCCGTGCTCTTTCCCGTCTCGCCCCTTGTTCCCAGGCGGAGCGCGGCCGTGCTGCCAGCCCCCACTGACCTGAAGATGAGAGTTCCCTAGATTGTTTCCAGCTTGCACTGCTAGCCCCCGCTGAATGAATAGCCCTGGCAGTATTTTTGGGGTGGTGACTCACCACAAAGTCATGAATGGCCCCTTAAGAGACCATCAAAAGCCCCCCTGGTAAAAGGTTTTTGTTGTCCTACTCTCCAACACGGTTTTCTCAGTTCATCGTCCAAGCAGAGAGTTGGGACTTAAAAGGCAGCAGAGGAGAGATGCAGCTCCTGATCTGACATCTGGTGTCATTCCTGGTTCTCCCAGCCTACAGCAGCAGCCAGAACAGTCTTCCCAGTCATTGCAGGGGGTGCCAAGGTGCCAGCCAGGACCTCCACTTGCTCACCTGCCCGCTAATTCCAGTGGTACTTCAGGCAGATAAAAGTCATGGAAATTCCAGGGTTTAGGGATAAAGGTGTCTTGGCAGATCTGGTATCAAGTGTGTCAGTCGCAGGGGTTTTTTTACCTTCAGGAAGTGCTTCATAAACTTTACTGAGCCCCTCAAAAATAACATCAAGTTGCCAGGGATTGTTATCACAGTTCCTTGTACCTCCAAGCGCAATGAGATTCAACTGCTTGGGCAGGACCAAAGAAAAACCGGTGTTGATGCATGGTCTGGATTCAAAAAGGGGCTCGGAACAGCTGTAAGTTCTGGAGTTGTGGGTGTTATATTTGGACAGAAAGACAGCTGTGAAAAGGAAAAATGGCATCTGTCCATTTTTTTGCCTGAACGCACGGCAGGAGATGCAGCGCTTTGATAGAAGGTGTTGCCTGTTCACCTTCTTTCATCCCTGACATTTGTATTCCTCAGGCACCTTCACTGGGCTTCAAGCCTTGGTAGCATCTGGGTTTCAAACTTTCCTTCTCCTACTGAGCCAGAGGTGCAGGGGGTCAGAGCTCTGCTAAAGCCACCTGGTCAAGACCTGCCCAGGTGTCTGCTGGCGCATCCAAGAGCTCAGTGACGCAAATCCCACTGAATAATTCTTTGCAGGGCCCATCCCTTTTTTGTCTGACCCATGTTTTTGGGACTGACTACTCCAGGAAGTGGATCGTGGCAACAGGAAACCGTTCTGAAATTGCCCTCCCGTGAGCAAGGCTGGGTCCCACCTCAGCAGCAACCCCTCCCTGGAGGCGATCCCCCAACCACATCTTCTCAAAAGTGGGCCAACAGAGACAATAAATAAATCAAAGGAAAGCTCAAGACAAAGCTTCTGAGCCTGGAAATGGGAGAACCAGAGCAGATCTCTCCTGAAGCACTTTCAGTGTTGCGGGATGATGGAACAGCTTCGAACCCTGTGAGATGTGCGATTCTCCTGACTGAGTTTCCCAGTTTGACTTCCCAGGGTGGCCCCTGCATCCTGTGAGAAGCTGAAAAAGTGTCTGGCAACACCAGGCAGGACCCTAAGAACAAAATTCAGCGTGTTTGTGGACTTGTTGCAATAATTTTATCCCCGCCAACTTGCTGAGAACAACCGGGTGGAGAGAGGGGCTAAGGACAGAAGGGCTGGGTTGCTGCTTCACAATTGAGCTGAAAACCTCTCTCAAGAGCTGCTCAGTGTATTCCTTCTGAAACTATTTAGCTGTGGCTTCTCTCACAGGCATGAAGAGGAAGAGCTCTCACCATAGCTCACTTTCAGAGCAACAGAAAGTTTTCTAGTCCATGTATGGCTAAAGACTAAGTGCAACGAAGCCACGAAGCATTCCAGCTGTTGCTTCTTTAAAGGAATATCTTAATATCCTTCTTGCCCAACAAACAAAATATTCCATCACGCTCATTTCTCTTAGAGCCCTGATTCCAATTTAGTGAAAAAAGTGGTGGAAAAAACCCCAGGATCTGGTATTAGTAAAATAATGTCACGTAAAATAAAGAGAGTGTGAGGTTTATGACTGCTTATTTGGTGGGGCCGGGGTTATCCAATGGGAGAAATACTACCAAAATCCAGTGAGATATGGTTACCAGACAGGAATCCCAGGAGATTCTGTTACCACGCAGGAATCCCATGAGACAGTATTATCAAGAAGGAATCTGTAGTATTCAGTTCACCACAAGGCAGTAATATTAGATTTTTAGAATTAAATCCTGTGGTGTCTTGTTTTATAAGAGTTGGCATAGGAGGGACGGAGAAAAATGCAATGGAAGAAAGATGCCTCCCTGGAACCCGAGCTGGGAGCTGTAATTGTTACACTGATTTCCAGCTGAAATAAAATATTAAAACGTCACAAATTTTCTTCATGGTCCTGAGATATTTTTATTCTGCACGGAATATAAATCATTTATTAATGAAATACATTCTAATTGTTTTGGTTTGTTTTCACAAAATACAGATTCAAGCACTAAAATGCCGAGGCACGAACACTGACGTGCCAGTTTTTGATTGGCGTAAATATCTTCCGGATTTATTTATTTGTAATGGGTTTACTTTTGCCATGGGCAGTACTGCTGGGTTAAAAGTGTGTGAAAAGGCTGCTTTACATCAGCACCGAGCAGGCTCGTGAGCTGTGCAGAGCACTGCAGGATTTTGTGATGTCTCACCCCATGTCTGCAGCGTTTGAACAACACAGAAATGTTAAAGAATTGTTTTCCTCAGTATCTTTTTGGGGGTTTTTTTGTGGTTACAGTGGCACAAGAAGGGACTGGACATTTGTCTCAAGAAGAACTGATTTAATTTCAGCCTCTCTCAGGAGTTTGGCCACGACATCTGTGAGCTGTGAGAGCCTTCTGGCAGTGATGGAGAGGGTTCTCAGAAAGTTTGTTGCCAACATGTCCAAAGGAGGAGAGCAAGGCTTGCTGTTTTCACCTGATCACAACAGGTAAGTCTGAATGCTCATCGTCTTTTAAATAAATGTACCATTTTGTCTGCCTGTATCAACTTTATCAATATTTAATCAGATAAAATCTGGTCAGGGACAAAAGTCCCTTCAACATAAACAGTTTAATGTGGAGAGACAGATCAATTTTGTGATTAGCCTGAATAAAGGCTGAGTATGCGTTAAATTAGGACCTAACACCAAATTCTAGTTGTACTTTTCATTCATCTGTATTTTTAAATAGGTCCTTTCAGAGAGAGATCTCTGAAACTGTGTTTTGGCAGGTGAGGGACACACACAGGGGGGGTCACAAACTCACGTGGCTCCACACGAACAGCCAGAAACATATAAGGATGGTTCATCTCTCAGAAGCTGATTTTATTGACAAGGGACACAGAACAAGGCAGGACTTTAGGTGAGAAGTGAGAAGTGAGAGTGGAAACCTGTTGCAAAAAGCATCACTAAAACATGCCAGGAAATGTTAAAAAAGAAAAGTCAGCCGACATGGGTGCCGTGGATTCAGACTGAGAGCCATGAAGTGGCCCTGCAGACCCTCGTGGCTCCTCGGATGCAGCCCTGGGTGTGACACACGGCCCTGCACCCCCCTGGCCGTGCTGACAACACAGGTGTCACCCCTGGGACACCGTCAGGTATTCCCGGGGCTCTTTGAAGCTGCGGAAGGGCTCGTCCCTGGCCTTCAGCTGTGCTTACAACAAGCCAAGGAAAAAGAAAAGGAGGTGGCAGGAAGGAATATAAAACTCAAGAGGCATTAGCCTGTTTGCTGTGTTTGAGGATACCTCTGCTTGAGTGCCTGGGAACAAGAAAGCGGGCACAGCTGAATGGCAGGCTTAAGGAAAAGTCAGTTCAGCTTCAGAAGAGGGTGTACAAACACTGATCAGATCTTAGCCCTGAAAGACGTAATCAAACAATGCTGGGAGCATGGAAGAGCTCTGAATGTGCTAAGTGGACCATTAGAGAACACAACACCTATAGCGGGGGTGTTGGTGGCACGGAGGTACGAGGCAGATTACACAGGGAGATTGCTGGCGATGACAGATGGAGAAGTTACTGGACCCACACTCGGAGAGATGCAAATCACACCCCCTGGTGCTTTTGTGATAAGGATTTCATCCTCGTAGGTAATGGTTTTGGGACCATTAGTTCACATACCGTGGCTTTACCCGTGGATGCTGATGGACTGCAGCCCTGGGGACAGGAGGATTGTGTCACCCCGTGGTCCCGGGGCACCTGAACCTCCCGCCGTGGTCTCTGTGAGCAGCTGAGGGCACCCCACACGCCTCTGCTGCACTTTTGGCTCAGTGTATGACAAGTACCTCTGCCCAGAAGCCTGTGGAAATTTTAAGGGGGGACATAACCTGTGAGTGAACCTGCAATGAAATTCATTCTCTGCGTGCAGTGACCAGTTTCACATGTTGCCACAAGAAAGAAAAGTCAAACGACTGAGTCGTCTTGGAAGGATTAACCAAATTAGTACATTCAACATCAAGCTGAGAGCCAGGCCAATAGTTATGGATCTCTTGAGACAATCTGCCAGGGCAATCTCACCTGTATTCATGTAACATTTCACAGAGTTTGTCTCACCCTGCTCAGCTAAATATCTTTTTCTTGATATAACGTGCTTCTATTTGCTTGTACAGCAAACAAATAATCCTCATCTTCCTCGTTTCCCACAAGTAACTCTCCCTAGTGCCAATCTCACCAGCAGCACCTCCTGCTCTTCCCTGCAACATACATTTTCAAAACCTTGACCTGGGAGCCGCTAGTTTTGGTAGGAGTGGCATTTTTGCAGAGGGACTTGGTGGACTCAGGCAGAGCTTCGGAGCAGCCTCCACGGCAAGGCACAGGATTGAGACTTGGGGCAGAAATCTGGTCCCGAATTTGGTTTGGGATTTATTGCTCAGCAACTTGGAGCACAGCGAGTCAGCAGCTGGCTCTCTAGCCAAAACACGCCGGCAAACAGAGCAAAACTGTCATGGTAACAGTGACACAGAGCGTGCTGCAGTGGCACCCTGGTCTTCGGAGGGAATTCCTAAGTGGTACCACAGTAAAAATTATGGCTAATAATAACTTTAATAGTAACTATTGCTGCTGCTAATAATAGCAGTAATTATATTTATGCTGTAACAACAGTGAGATATATTTGGCTGGGATCTGGTGATTCCAAATTGCTCTTTAAATGCGTCTGGCAGATTTCTTTGTGAGCTTTCTGCTGAGGTGTTGCAGCTCCTTCAGCAGTGTAGGGTTAGTCCATGAGCAAAGGTGTTCTGCACTTTCTCCTCTGCAGGTGATGGAAATGTAATTCCCTTATCCTTAATTGTCACAGAAGCTTTAGAAATATATAACTTCTGGTATTATGCAAATTATGGTAACATTTGCCTTACAGGAATATGCAATTTTGTCGTAAATGAGCGTGGTGTTGGTGATGCAGGAGTAGCACCACAGCGGGGCGTTCCCAAAAAGGAGGAAAAGAGTTCCTGAAGCCACTTTGCCAACACGATCAAATTGTGATCCCTTTTGTTTGGGAGCTGACCCTGCAGCCTGTGTCCATGTTGAGTTGAAAGCACCAGGAAAATTGAGAATGGGTTGCGAACCATCCCTCAGGCTTTCTAAAAAATGGTGGGAATTTGCTGCTGCTGAATAATAATCTACAACAGGTTTGTTCCCATGGCTCTGAATTATGATTGCACGTGCACCAAAGCTGGCACAGGAGGGAGTTTGGGGGTAGTTTTTTGGATAGGCACTCCTTAATTCTCCTGCTGCAGTTCCGATAAACTACTGTGGTGACAGAGAGGGGTGGAGAGAAACTTTCTAAGCTCTGTCAAAATATATTGTATAAGAACACTTGCCAGCACAGTTCTTCTCCCTTCTCTCCTTCATCATCCAATTTTCAGCAGTGGCCCCAGCCAGTGTGAGAAAGAGCGGGGAAGCTGCAGAGGGAAAGGAAAAGATGAGCCCTGGCTGTAGGTGTAACACATCCCCGTGCTGTTGGTAAGGATGACACTTCTTGCCCCTTCAGTACTCATAGTGCAAACTGCCGCTGCCACCAAAAATGACATTTTATTAAATCATTTTGGCATCAGTTTGGTGAGGACTTCCAGGCAAACAAACAGGGTAGCTCTGAGGGCTCCCCGCCTCCTGCTCCCTCCAACACCTTCCAGTCTCCATCCAGTGGGGTTTTTCCTGGGGCCACAGTCCATCACTCTCCAAAAAAGGGTTCTGAGCTAGGATTTCCATCCACCCTCTTAGTCTCAGGTGGAGCCCACACCAACAAACACCCACCTTCCCTGGGGTCCTTCAGCTGACAGGATCCTGAGGGTTGGTCTGACCTCCCCAAGGCTGGCTCTGGTTTGACACAGAGCTCTAGTTCCCAGAGGTCCTGGCATGATGTCTTGACCAGTTTCAGCTGCCCTCCTCCTGCAAGTCAGCCAGCAGCTGATTTGTTCCATCCTGTTTATGATTTGATTGTGACTGGAGCCTTGGAACGATTTTTTTTTCCAGAAAAATAATAATGAGAATGATAGTGATGATTTGTATGGAGTTGTAGGCAACAGAAATGGCATTTTACAGTAAGAACTGTCATGCCATTATTGTGTTACTTTGTCTTCCAATCCAAGAAAAGTTCGTAAAGATTCCAGTGCTTTTCCTTTTTCTGAAATCCTGCATTTGAACTTCAAGTGACAAGTAGCCTCCTACTGTGCTGGTCCAGCAGCTCTCAGGAATATAAATTTGCAAATTAATAAGTGGAAAGTGAGGGTGGGGGGAAGAAGGCAGATTGATTTTGAAAGGGTATTTTTTTTAATGACAGAATCCTTTTTCACCCAATGCTGGCATCCAAATTTAGTTTTCAACCACTGAAATAAATGGATGCTCTGAAAACTCCAGATAGTTTTGTAACACCTCATTCCAGCATTATGAAATTTCATTAGGGGAGCCGAAAATATTTGTTTCCCTGGTTCCAGAACAATGCTAGATGGCTGTAAAGGCACTGAAACCAGCCCCTGTGATTTCTGCCTGACTCTTTAAATACAGAATAAATTGCAGGCAGTGTGTCCCTGGCAGGTCACTGGGAGCACTGCTGGGCCCCTTTTGTGGAGGAGGGCGTGCTCCCGGGGTTATTATAAGACTCCAAGACTTTGGGGTTCGCAGGGCTTTTTCTGGCTGTGTCTCTGACTGAGTGGAATATTTTGTGACTGGATATAGCACGTGGCAAATAGCACAGCAGTGACTGCACAGCACTGTCTGAATTCCCTGGGCAGGGAGTTTTCCCTTCGTTATGTGTCATTCCCATCCCGCTGCCCTGATTCCAGCAGCTCTCGTGGGCATCCTCCGTTCCCGCTGATATCGATAATAACGCACGCGGAGTTTTATATCAAAACGATCATCCTCCGTGGGTGTGCTCTGACACAAGAACGGTGTCTCTGGTAGGGATCAGACTTTGTGTGGCCACGGCTTATTTTGGTTTATCCCATTATCCCAGGAAGTTCCATGGAAATGAGCTCGGTGGCACCTTCCATGCAATAATTCACCTGTTACTTCAGCTGGATGGTAGCAAAGGGAAAATGTTGGGGAAAAGCTGTTGGGACGTGCTCTGCTGGGACGTGGCAGCTCAGAGGTTTTAGATGGCCACACAGCATTTGTAGGACACACACATTCAGGAGGGACACTTGGCTGAGTTCCAATCAATGGAGGGAATCACAGGCTGGAAATTATCGAAAATACCAAAGCCTTCATTCTGTTGTTGACCACCTCATTTAAGACTGGTTTTTTTCCTCAAGACAATCTTCAAATGGGTCATTTCTAATTTGCATTTAACTCATTCTGCTTATTAAAAAGCAGTGCCAGGCCAGGTAAGTATCTGAGCTAATTCCCCGAGGATCTCTTCCTGCAGAGCTCGTTGGCAGGATGGAAACGGTACATTCCCCTGGTCCAAATAGAAGCATATTCTGAAATGCAAGAAAAATAATAATCTTCACTATTCATTGCTGAGAGCTAAGAAGGATGCACGGCTTCATGGAGCAAATGGACTCAGAGCCTCGTCCTGTTCCCTCTTTCACCTGCAGGAACAAAAGCAAACCCTGTGGGACACGTGCTCTCAGGGCAGCACGAGGAATCAGCCAAAAGGAGATAAGCAGCCTGTGTTGTTTTCTGTTTCTTCTCATTTCTTAAGGTGCATGGATTAATTCCTGTAATGCCTATGTTTCTGTAGCTCCCAAAGCTTTTTCAGTGAAGTGAGAAAGACGGGAGTAAAAATAGTTAATTTTAAAATGGTTGACTAGAGCAAAGCTGCTCTGGGGCCTTGAATAGCAAGGGGAATTAAATGGTTAAATCAAAAATCAAGCCATGCCATCCCTGCTGGTTTCTTGGTGTCAAGGGGATTTTTCTGGGCAAGGATCATTCATCCAAATCTTATTTACTTGTATCTCGTGTGACCCGAACTCGGAGTGAGAACTGGCTCCCATTGTGGTCTGCGAGGCCTGTAATTCAACAGCACGAAGGGAGCGGGTAACGAAACCTGTGACAAATCCCCTGGACAGGTCTGCTGACAGGTGACTGACGTGTCTGCTGACAGGTGACTCGTTCTACACGCTGCTGCAATGTGCTGCCCAGCTACAGATCTGCCTTCTTAACTCTGCTTTCCAAATGGAGGGGAAGAGAAGACATTTTACCTGATGTGCTGCTGCTGCCACCACCCTCCAACAAGACAGAATTTGGTGAGTAACCTCCACGCTGGTTGATCTTCAAGGCTCTAGAGCTGTTACCTGTGCATAGTTCATGGCTTGCTTTTCAAAAACTCACCCATCAAAACCCCACAGATGTTTCTGGCTAGCTCCATCGGGAGTGATGTCACGCTGACCTGGTTCCGTACCTGTTTTCAGGGCTTTTTGTGTGCCAGGGTGAAAGATAAAGCTGTTGCCACTGCTAATACCAGCGGCGGCATCAGGAAAGCAGAGGATTTGTTTCACAGTTGTGACACTAAAGGTCAACTGGAAAAGCTGCTCTCCTGCACGCTCGGAGAGGTTACGGATTGTCCAGCTGTGTCCATATATGTTCTGACAGGTTCTAAGCGGTGCTTTGCTAGGGAGTTTTAAAATTCAGCAATACACGTCATTTGCTTACAACAGCCAGTTTTCTTCACTTTAGCCACGGGTAGAAAATGATTCATGCAAGAGAGAGGCCACATGTTGAACAGATCGGTGCAAACCAATTATGCTACGTTCGAAGTCAGCTAAAACATTCTCACACAAAAAGTCAACTTAAGCTACTATTTCCCACAATAATAATAATAAAAATAAGCTTAACAAACACTTACTCTGATTCTCAAAACTCATTTTCTATTATGTTTCCTTTCGCCGGTTTTGCTTGGCAGGGCGCCAAGTAATGCATCAGCAGAAGTATGTGTGTCATAATCTGACAAAAGGAAAAAAATGTATATTTTTAGTTCTAAAGTGTTTATAATTTCAATAGGTAAAAAGAATACAGGACAAGGAAGGAGAAAATAGCACATGAAGAAATGTCAGCAGTGAGTATGAAAGTCTCAGCGTGTGAGCTGCAGCATAAGAGTGAGCCTGGCTGGGAATAAACTGTTCCAAAGAAGACCAACATCAGTAACTGGGCATATTTCCCCATCTACGTTCCTAGCAGGCTTCCCTCCCAAACTTTGGTTCAAACCACACGAGGATGAGGGCTATGGGGCTGTGACAAAACCCCAGAACACGTTCGCCCCCTGAAATGATCCGCCTGGCCTGATGGCTTCCCACTGTCCCATCCCACTGAGTCCTGCTCTTCGATAACACAAACTCCAGCGGTGCTCCCGAGGACTCCTCAGATCTCCACGTTCTCCACTCATCCCACCACCCAGGTAAGGGCTGGGTGATGTCTGGGAATGTGACTTCCATGAAGGGCGCTGGTTGTCCTGAGGATGGATGAGGGAATAGAACAGCTACAGGAAAAAAGAGAGGACAGTGGACAACAGGAAGCATGTGGGGCCAGAAGAGCTGATAATGGAGCAAAAGACACCGAGCAAAGACAACTGCTGGAAATACAGAGCAGTGGTGACAGCAGGGTCGGGAATTTTTGCTCTGGACAACACACAGCGAAATAAAAGCATGGAGCAAAGCTGCAACCTGAGAAACAGGTTGAGAAGAGGAAGGAGTAATAGATTGTCTGGAGGTGTTGATTCACCTGAGAGCTGTTTGTATGCCAGGAGGACAAGGAAATGGCTTGCCATTACCACACCAGGCTGTGGTGAGTGGCCTTGAGTCTCCCAGAGGGCCACTGCCCCCACCCCACCACCTCACACCTCTGAAGGGATGCTGCGGGACCATCAGCCCAGAGCAAACAAACCACGCACAGCAGCCGAGAAAAGGCTGCCACGGCACCCAACGGAGCACCCGGAAAGCCAGAGGTCTGTGGCTTGCTCTCCCAGCTCTCCCGGGCACCCCTTCCTGCGGCACTGGGTGTACATGAGCAGCGTGGGCACAAGCTGGAAGTGTGAATTGCAACACCTGAGCTGTTGAAGCCCTACAGGAGCCACGTGGATGAGCTCAGCCGTGTCCTCTCCGGTCTCTGCCTGGTGCGGAGATGTGGCACCGCTCGAGCTGCCCAGCAGCAGAGGGAGTAGCTGCCGAAAGCATCCCCACCCATCCCGAGCCAGGCGATGTTCAGTGCCCTCACTGAATCAGCCCGAGCACACCGGAGGGAGGTCACCGTCGCCTTTGTCGCCCGCCCGGCGCTGTGGCTGCCCGCTGCTGTTCTCCACTGCCCTTTCCCGGTGTGGAACACGGCAGCATCGCCGGAGATAATGAGGTTTTGATCGCGGCAAGGCGCTGCCAACAGCAAACAGCCCAGGCACACAGAGATCAAATAGACCAGCTGCAAACAGAGAGAGGGAAAAAAAGCGCGGAGTGCCTCTGGCTGCTGGCTCGGGTGTGGGTATGTGTGTTATGCAGGAGGCAGAGGCGGCACGGCCGAGGTCTCCCAGCGACCCCGGCATTCCAGGCAGCCTCCTCTCCCGGGACCACTGCCCCTGCTCACACACGGAGGCAGCCAGACGTGAACGGGAGAAAGCTTTCCCAGGCTCTGCCCTTCTGCGGAGCGCTGGGTGCTCGTCCTCCGAAATGATTGTGATTAAAAGGGACGTAGGCAAAGGGGGAGCTGGGGGGCTTTTTCACCGTGTCTTCATAGCGTGCGGATAGGGTGAAAGGGATTTTTTCCTCACAGTATCCTTCTCCATGCCCCTTCCAGTACAGCCCCCATCCTTCCAGACCAAAGGGTCTAAGTGAAATATTTGCCTTCAGGAGAAAAGCTCATGAGAAGTAACTTTCAGGGTCATTTACATCTATTTACTGGAGTCAATAAATATGTAAATTGATTTTTAAATGGTGGACCTAGATCCCTTTAGAAAGGCAGACAGAGCCAGGCTTGGATGGCTGCTATGCCAGTGCAATTGCAAAATAATGTTCTAAAGGTACTCCAGATTCCTTCTTCTTTTCCTTTTTTCCTTCAGAATCCATGATATGGGGCTTGAACCTGGGTGTGGACTTGAATTCTGTGGATCCTTTCTTCTTTTCTATACTTTAAGCCTAGAGGGATTTGGAAAGGAGAGCTGTCTGAACTGCGACATCCTCATATGCTTGTTAGGGAAGAGAGCCAATACAGAGATGAATTTTACCTGGTTCCATATCTAAATTATTGCTGGGAATGAGCATGTGACACCAGGAGTGGGGACACTTAGCAGCGGAACATGGCATGATATGGAAAATTCAGAATTAATTGTGGGATGATCAGGAGACACCCAACTCCCTTTCACTGCCTGAAAGCTGATGGCACATTGGCGGGTCAGCTCCTCTCTCTGGCCTGGACTGTCTGACACTGATTTTTGGCTTCCATGGGGAATATCCTGCTTTAGTGGTCTCCTGTGCCAGTGCTTTCTGACTGACTGTGTGTTACAGCGTAAAGACCCCGAAGGTCTTGCACCTGTCATTTACACCTGGTGCAAACTGAAAGTGGTGTGGCTCTGCTTTGCCTCCATCCCTGTGGGTTTTTCCCCAGGTACAAACAAGACAAACCAGAGGGCTCTATAGCAGCCGGAGCAGGCTTTCATGGGCAGCCTGCACACCAGCTCACACACACGGGAATATTGAAAACTCGAAAGCAAACCCGAACCTCATAGTTTCATTCTTAGCTGGACACTCATTGCTTTTCCTCTCAGAAAAGTTCATTGGAAGCCTTTATGGAAAGAGTGATGTCTAATCCCGTGGCGAGTTCAAGAATGAAGCTGCAGAAGCATCCTTTATTAATCAGTGATATTGTGGCAATGTCACCTGCTGCTCTGCATTCTCCGTGCAACCATTTAGGACCTGACCTTGCAAACATCTGTACTGGGAGCCTAACAGGGTGTTCCAGGACCCATTTCCATACTTCCCAAAGGGATGAAGGTATCATTCCTTGCTGAGCCTGCAGGGCACATCCCTAACTCGGAGTTTGAATGTGCTTAGAGTTCACACTGCTTTGGGCCAGGCAGCAAGGCCAAGCAGACCTGGCCCTGGCCCATCAGCCACGGGCACTGGGCCACCCCTCTGCTGCAGGAGGGAAGCTGCTGGGTAGGTGTGGTGGCAGAAGTGCCACTCCTTTTCCTCATCCCTCAGAAGGTAAATAAACCTAATCCCAAATTCGCCCGCTGCTGTTTGCTAAGAGCAAATAACACAGGGTTTGAAGTGAGGTGGGATCACTCTGCTCTGAGGACTCTGGGGAAGGAGAAGGTGTCCTGCACAGCCCTGCGGAGCAGGGCAGCTTCCAAGCCTGGGAGCAGCTGGTCTTTGCCTGATGCACAGCCTTGGCATCCAGAACTGAGCCACTCTGGTGTGAGAGGGGTATGGATGGACCTGATGCAAATAAAAACATAGTGAATATCTGTGCATTTGACATCAGTGGATTTCATAGAATCACAGAATTGTTACAGTTGGAACAGACCTTAAAGATCATCTCATTCCATCCCACTGCTACGGGCAGGGACACTTTCCACCAGACCAGGCTGCCCAAAGCCCTGTCCTACCTGGAACATTCCTAGGGATGGGGCATTTTCACCTCCACAGCGAAAAATCTGCATCGTGCTGCCTTTGAACACACACAGATGAGGGAACTTGTTTGAGGCTGGGACAAAACTGCACCGAGGAGATTGCAATTGCCCCAAAGCAGTGGCATGTGCACCTCACAAGAAGGAATAAAAGCACATCATCGAAGTTTGCTCAGGTTTAGCGAAGGTCAGAGATTTTCGCACCTAGGTGAGCTGTCATCTGCCTCGGGGCAATTCTCTTTTCTCTCGCATCCTTTGCTGGAACAGCAGGAGAGCTTTACTGGCGTGAAAGGCTAAACTGGCTTCAGGCTGTAAGGGACTTGAGTCACAGACCGCTTCTCCCCCCCCTCCTCCCCCGAAACACACTTTCATATTAATTCAGGACCTTCCAAAATTGTCCTAATGTCTCTTCACCTGCTTGTTCTGAAAACCTGTTGAGGGCCGAGGCTGAAGCTATGGGAGGTGACAAAACCTATGGGATTTGCTCTAAGCAAAGTAGTTCTAAACTGATGGGGTCAAAACTTCTCCTCCTTCTAAACACTGAGCTTCATTTCCACCAACCTAAACCAAATGAAGTGATTGCCTAAGAACAAATGCATCATTAAAACACAGCAGCAGCAGCAGCAGCATCTAAGTAAAGATTAAAAAATAACCATTCCAATAAAAAGTGCAGCAACACTCGCACGAGTGGGCAGCCTCTAAGCTCTGAAATAAACTTGTGTCACCACAGCCCCTGTCAGTGCAGTGACCAAGAGGGAGCTCCACATGTCTGGGACTCCAGATTTCTAAAGGGATATTTAGAACCAAAAACTTTATGACCACTTTTTAACACTTGCTGCCCCTTTAAATGTTTCCCTCTATATTAAAACCTTAGTCCTTTCCTTTGTTTTGGGGGGTTTTTTTGTTTGTTTTTTGTTTGGGTTTTTTTTTTCAAGTTCTTTCATTTTTCATTTCTTAAACCTCCCATTCAACAACTGTTTTGGCTTTTAATGAAGGGAATTTTTTTCTGCATCCAGCAAACTGTAAACCATGTCGCTTGGATACAGCAAAAAGCTGAAATTCCACAGATTTACATAGTCATACATTGTGTTGGGGGGAAAGCGTGCTGGGCGTTCTTCGATTTTTGTATCTTGCATTGGCATTTGTAGGCATTTGAGAAAGAAAAAAGTATAAAGAAAGGAGAAATAAAGGGAAAAGAAGAAAGAGAGGGAGAGAGGGAAAAAGAGAAAGAGAGAAAGAGGGAAAGAGGGAAAGAAAGAGAGAAAGAGAAAGAAGGAAAGAAAGAAAGAAGGAAAGAAAGAAAGAGAAATAAAGAAAGAAAGAAAGAGAAAGAAAGAAAGAAAGAAAGAAAAGAAAGAAAGAAAAAGAAAGAAAGAAAGAAAAAGAAAAAGAGAAAGAAAAGTTGCTGTGATGAACGTAAAATATGACCTTTTCTTTTCAAAAGTTTGTGCTGTCCCTCTCGTTTAGCACCAGTGCTGCTCACCCTTTCCCTTCAAGACGCTTCAGAGCTGTTAAGCATCTAGGGGTGATAATTTGACTTTCAGCTAAACCGGAGGGCTGCAGCAGACAGCAGTAGGTGGTGATGTAATAGGTACCAACGCACATGGATATATAAATATCGTGGCTAGGGCTAAAGCGCTATGGCTGAGCAGCTATAGAAGAAGATCAGCACTTCAGACAAGACTCCTGGAGTTGAGATCAAGTTCAGAAGCTCTTGCTCCCGGGATTTCCTCTCCATGCAGCCAGCCCAGGGAAACCGCAGATCCTCAGGGGACTGAGCACTGAGCTCCCTCCCTCCCTCTCTCTCCGCTTTGCTTTTTGGTTTTCTTTTTTTTCCTTCTTTTTTTTTTTTTTCTGTTTGGCTTTTTGTTGGTTTTCTTTTTTTTTCCTCCCCTTCTTTGACCTCAGTATAAAGTGGGAGCTGGGGGGCGAGGGTATTTTCGGAGCGACCGGCGGCCGGCCCGTGGCTACCCGCCCCTAAGCCGGGATGCCTCTCCCCGCGGCGCTGCTGCCGGCGCTGCTCCTGGGGCTGCTGTGGCCAGGGGCGGTGCGTGGCCGGTCGCCTCCGGGTCGCCTCCCCGCCGGACCC